>VDFB02319987.1:0-244989 GCA_007258455.2 Sequoia sempervirens
TTGTGTGTTTTGGGTGAGTTTTGAGTGAGTTGTGTGCATTTTAGTGGATTCTAGGGTTGTTGGTTATGCATTTTAAATTGCAGGTCTGTCAAAAATCAGATTATAAAGTTGCTCCTTTGAGAGGAGTTTGGGTGTCTAAGCATTCTTATTGAGCAAGGGAGAGTCTACTATATTGTTGCAGCATTATTTAGCTCTTAATCTTATGTTCTTGGCAGGAACTCTCTTTTTCATTGTAAGTTGAACAGTAGTACTGTCATCATTCTCATTTATCTCCTTTGCTTATTGTATTGCTCACTGAATAAGTGGAAGAGGCTAGCTTGCCGCTATTTAATTTCAATTAGTAGCTTTAGGGACCCTCTGACCATATGCTCGCCACCTCTCAGCGCTATCTTGGTTAGAGTTACTTTCAGCTCTGCACGCATAGGATCATCTAACCATATGCTCATCTATCCTAGACGCATTCTTGGTTAGAGTTCCCTTCCAGTTCTGCATTGCATCAGATCCTCTGACCATATGCTCACACCTTACCCAACATCGGGATTCTGGTGTACATCCTTGGTTAGAGTTGATTTCCACATCATATTGGTTTTAGAGCTAACCTTAACGGGTGCATGTTGCATTGCCTAGGTATTGTAATAAAAAAAAAATTGGTCCAGTTCTTTACATAAAGCCTATGAACAACCACTCTAAGAACATTTGGAACTTTTGTTTCCCCCATTCTATTCCACAACTTTCCCCGTGGTAGTGTGTCAAAAGATTTTTTAAAGTTTACAAAGCAGCAAAAACCTCATCACCTTGAACGTTCCATATTTGTTCAATCAAGAATATAAAGGTAACACCATGGTCAATTGTGGAATTCTTTGGTTAAAACCAACCTATCCCTCAATTCGTTTTCGCTTTTTTTAGCCCTACTGCTAATTCCACGTTTAATCATGCTTCCAAAAAGTTTTTCAAAAAGAAGATTAATCATAATAGTGTGGCAGTTTGATTCGTTATTGGTGTCACCACTTTTGTACAAGGGGATAACAACACTAGTGTCCAACCTTCTAGGAAGCCTTCTTAGATAACCCTATTGAAAATGCACCTGATATAAGGTGCAAGGACCTCATAACCCCACTTTAAATGTTCTACTTCTACTTGTAGCCCATCAATATCATGTGCTTTCCCTCATGCCAACCTTTTTATGCCTTGATTGATATCTTCAATGGTGAAAATTTTAGTGGTTATGCTTATTAGTGGAGGTCTATGTTTATCATGTTTATGTTCATATAGTAGCTTTGTATAGTATCGCTATTATAAGCTCGTAATATTGTTTTCCATTTGTTTTTTTTGTTATAGCTCCTTCCAAAATATCTTAGGGTTCTATTTTCCAAGGACAATCAGCTTCATTCTTGCATGATCCCACAATATTGGTTTACAATTTTTGGCCAAACTAAACACTAAATAATTTTTTTCTAACTAAATCTTCACTTTCGAGCACCTATAGCGGCTAAACCGTGAGGAATTTGAAAATGATGCAAACTAGTGATTTGTGACATTTTGTCTGTAGATTCTAAATTTATTTATTTTCAATTTTTTTGGAATCAGATTGCACTTTTTTTTCCATCTCCTTCGAAAACTAGTTTTTTTTCAGTAAACAACATTTTTAATGAGTGACGCTCACCATATACTACATAACTTTTTTTCCATGAAGGATAAAATTCTATTTTTTTTTTTAATTTAGATTTGTAACTATGATAGCTAGTGCTTCCAATTAGTTTCATAGTGTTTTATTGAATATTTTTTCATTAATCAAGTTTCGAAGTCAAACCAATTACAATTCAGACATAGGCAGACCGTATACAACATAACTTTTTTTGTATGTATAGAAATTCAATTTTTTTTTTTGGATCAAGGACTTCAATATCTTGTGTACTCATATTTTTCAAAAAAATTGATACTTTGGCTATTTTTTTCACATGTGCGTAACAAAGAGCCGATTTTCTGCGGAAAACCTATATGTTTAATAAAACTAAAAAAATAAATACATAATAAAACCAAAACATATTAAAATTATATTTGTAGTTTCGTTCGGAGGACTACCATCATCCAAATAGGGTCTCAGGAAGTCTCCTCCATTTTCATCCTCAACTCCAGCTTAAGGAAAATTTATGTTTTGGTGCCAAAGGGTGAGAAGGTGCGAAAAGGGGAATTCAAATGAACCAGCAGGGGTTCGAGCGAAATCCCTTTCCACAAAGGTTTTCTTCCTTTTTTTCCCGAGAATGGCAGGACCCTGCATTTAATGGGTTCACTTGAACCTGGGTTCTAACAAACCCTCTTTTGGTTCACTCAAACCAAAAAGTTCGTTTGAACCCCAAAAACCAAATTTTTTTTACATGGGGTCATTTTTTGCAACTTTTCCTTCCTCACTCGAATTGTAAACCACTTTTGTGGGTATACCCTCTTCTTGTATTCACATATTTTTCTTTTTTACACGGTATCATCTATTCATTTTATTTCTTGTTTTCTATGTCATTCCACCCTCACGAAGCTTTCATTTTGTTATCTTGCACTCGTCATCAAACCAAATATTCATTGGAAAAGTATTTGTATTTCCTCTCTTGGGCCTAGCCCTCTTACACTCACCCAAATATTTATGCACTAGGGGAATTAGCATGTTCTTGTTTATAGGGAAATTCTCTATGTAAGCTAAATTTCTTTCATATTTCCTATAAAGTTTTTTTAGGGAAGCATTGATGATTTCTTTATTTTCTTGAGTCATGAGGATTCTACCTTGTGGAGGTACATTCTTTTTGTTGAGATGGACTTGTTGAACTCTTGCTACTTGTTTATGTGAATGTCAAGTTTTACATATATTCTAGATTATGATCTAATTTCAACTCTATCAAACACTTTCCAACCACTAGCTTTATTAGCCTTGAAGTATAATAATGAGCAAATGACATAATCCACCACACTTTTCCCATTGTAGGTTTTGTAGGTGATGTTGCCTTAATTTGACCATGTTCTTATACATTGCATATGACCAGGTTGAATACACTGCAAAGCCCCAATAATTTTTCCTCGTAGTGCGTGACATTGTGTTTACTATCTTGAGAGGCCCTTTCCCAAAGTTGATGGTTCTCTTCTTCCAACCATAGCTGATCATCTTTTTCCTTGTCTTTTCTTACAAGTTAAGAGCTTGAATGTTTGTTGTCCTAGCGTTAAATCACCTATTATTATAGCTTCCCCCATGGCATTAAAAAATGAGATGTCTTTTTTCAGCGAAGTAAAAGGGTATTCACAATCTAGACTCCTTTTCTAATATAATTTAGAGCCTTTTGGAGAAAAATGGAAAGTTGTCACTCTTATTGTAGTTTAATTTTCTATTAGTTTCAATCAAATGTACTATTTGTTTGGGTCTTCTTTCTCCACTTTTATACTTTTGCACCATGTTTCTTTAATTAGAACTGCAACTCCACCATGTCCTTTTTCATTGTATGTTCTCTTGTTCCAAATTGAAGCTTTTTTTATATCCTTCAAATTCTTGGATTTTACATCCTTCATGCCATAAGGATGATAATGTCTTTTCCTTTTGCTATGGGCCCCAAATGAAGTCCTCTTCTCCAAGGATAGCCTCTACAATTCCAGTTTATCATTGATAAATATTTCTAAGGGGCCCTAAGTTCCTATTTCTAGTGTGTAATTATGTCACTGACTTGAGCCTTTTCATTTTGTAACCAAGCTCATTTTCCTTTGTTTCTTGTTGCCTTTACTTTTTCCCACTCTTTTTTTCTTTCTTCTTATTGTATTATGGTTAGGTCTTCATCGAGGTAAATTTGTTCCTTAGTAGCATATTCTCGTCTTCAAGGTTCCCCAAAGTAACTCTTACATGCCTACTCATGCCATCTCTCATCCATTTTCCATTTTTTTTGTCTACTAAATGACTCCTAACCATTATAGTTTGTCCTTACAAAAATCTTTTGTTAGGTCTTTTGCGGTTTCTTTCTTATCGTAGTCTTTTAGTCCTTTAACAATGGCAT
Organism: Sequoia sempervirens; assembly: GCA_007258455.2. Taxonomy (NCBI): domain Eukaryota; kingdom Viridiplantae; phylum Streptophyta; class Pinopsida; order Cupressales; family Cupressaceae; genus Sequoia; species Sequoia sempervirens. The sequence continues at coordinate 4,023 of VDFB02319987.1, forward strand.
TCATAGCCTTGTCATTTCTATCCTTTTCTTCTCTTATCTACCTCTTGACTTGTTTTTCTATGAGGTCTCTTTGTGTGTCTAATAGACCTTTCACTACTTGAGCCCAAGAATTGGTCTCCTCTAATTGATCCCTAAGTTGGTTTTATTTTATCTTCATGTTGTCCATTGTATTTCTATTATATGTGAATTGTTGCTTTCTTTGTAAAATATTTTTTTATTTTAAAAGGTGGGCAGCCATTTCTTAGGTTATTTTTGGTCTTGTGGATATTATAATTTTTCTATTTTATTCTATTTGAGATGCGAGGTGGGCCACCATTTCTTAAAAGAGTGTTTGATTTTACAAGGAGAAAGAAGGGACTTCACCTAAGAAGAAAGGAGGGTTAAGAAAAGAATTTAAGAAAGAAGGTGGGGACCACGTTTTAGAATGAGTAAATTAAGAAAGAGGAAGAAGAATTGTTTTAGATTGGTGAAAATGAGGTTGAGTGTAAGACAAAGTGGGGAAGACTTCAATTTTAATATTTTTTTCTATATTTTGTCACAAACTCAATTAGTTGTAATTTAGACTTCAATTCTATTATTTTTTTCTATATTTTGTCACGAACTCAATTAGTTGTAATTTTCGTAAACATTTATATTAATGTTGTTTTTTGTTGAGTTCAAGTAGTGTTGTGGAAAGTGTGTATGCATGTATTTGTGTTTGTTGACTGCAAAGACAATCTTTGTTGGGTTTGGTGAAGCCCAAATTGGCAAGTTGCAAGTTTCTCAAACAAATCGGATAAGGATGCCTTTTGTCTAAATTGGCAAGTTTCTCCCACAGACTGATTTTTCCATTTATTGGAGTGGAGACCATTTTATAAATACTGCTGCTTGAATATTATGTAATTGAACTTCAGAATTAATAAAGAGATTTCCCTGCTGTTGAAAGTGGATGTAGGCATATTGTCGAACCACTATAAAATTTGTGTCTCTTGTGTCTTGTTCTTAATTTTCTGTTTTCTATTATATTTCTTTGCTCATTTTAATATTAACAATTGGTATCAGAGCCTGAAGCTAAGTGCTGGAAATCAGTGAAGAATTTTCGGAGCTATAGTGAAGTATTGAGCAAAGATGGAAGACGATTGGGTTTTAGATCCTGAAGCTGGGTGCTTTTATATAGTGAAGAGACAAGATGAAGTGCGAGATGAAGTGGGAGTTTCAGATGATGAAAATGACAAAGCCGATATGGAAGAGAGTCCCAACTGGGATGATTGGGTTCAAGCTCTCATGTCTTGGTCATGTGCTCTAGACTAAGTCAAGATGAAGTGGAATCTATTCATCAGATGTGTTTAGATGAAATAAATGATGAATTTGATTCTATTATTGAAGAATTTCTTTGCAGTTTAGATTTAGAAGATTGGGCAACACAGCAGAAGAAAGTGTTGTTTGTAGAGACTATTGATATTTTTTTATTATGAAGAGGAGTATGACAATTTGAAGAAGAGCAAGAAACGTAGAAAAAGGCAACGATCCAGAAGGAGAAAGAAAGCAACAAAGGAAGAAGGGGTAGAGGAACCAAATGAGGGAAGTTCTAAAATTTCTCTACAGATTGCTTTGGAGGAGAGTGAATCCCCATGTCATGGGGAAGTATCATGGGCTCCAAAAGAAAATCCCATGACCAAGCCGATTGCGGATCTCACATAGGAAGCTGAAAATGGCATTGCAAAGCTTGAGCCAGTCAAGCATGTTCATGTAGAGGAGGACCTCTCTAAGGGGGAAGATGAACCCTAGGTGAGTGAAGATGAACATGACCCTGTGGAAGAGGTCGAAAATCGACAGCCTGAAATAATGGTTTATGAAAATCCATTCTTCGAGCCAGAAGGAGAAATGATTTATGATAATCCACTCTTTGTATATGGTGGCGGATATGACCGTGAAGATTAGTATAACTATGACAGCCATGCATCCAGCCAGAGTAATTCGTTGAGTTCAGAGAGAGAGCCCAGGGAGATTTTGAGTGTAGATCGGTGCAAAGAAGTGATAGATTTTCGCGGTGAGGTGAAAAAGTGTTAAAAACGCCGTTATTGATGGTTCGTAGATTGTGGGAACTCCTTCTGTAGCGAACAAAGCTCGTCGAGCATTAGAAACCAGAGATGATGATGAGGACCCTGGTAGAGATAATACTCCTCATGAACTTTGTAAGCGTGCACAACTGAAATCACATGATGTTGAGAAAGTCGGGCCGAAGCAGAAGCCCAATGCAAAGAGCAATGGGGAAAGGCCGGAGTTAAACAGCTACGTGGTAGAAGGAATGTGCACAAGCAAAGGGAAGGAGACAGAGATTGTGGTTACCTCCACAACTCTCATCAAAGTGTATGCAAGGCAGGGGCTAATGTTGGTGGCGTGGGAGGTGTTGGAGGTTTTGCTAGGAGCCGGTGATGATGTGGTGTCGTGGAATGCCATGATTGCAGGATATGCACACAACACCCAAATAGAAAAGGTGACAGAGCTCTTTGGCATAATGCTGCCAGAAAAGGGGAATGGTAAGACCATTTTGCACAGGCTAACAAGCCATGAAGTAAATAATCCTTAGTTTTCATATTTGTTTTCTAAGTTTTTGATGTCTACCAAGGGTTTGGTGGAAAAGTTGAGGAAGGATGGCACAAATAAAACTACTATTTTGGAGTGGTGCTTGCATCGATTTGAGTGGGAGCAGCCACGAGTCGTGGGCAAGTAAGCTTATGATTGAAAGTGTAGTACTTCAAGATGTTATTAATTCTGATGTGCCTTGGGGAAGACTGATTCGAAGTAGTTGTGAACAAAAGCTAGCGAAGCTCAAATCGTCGTTGTGGCTAATGTACAAATGCCTGCAGTGGGGGAGATCTCTGAGTAGCAATTTGGTCTTCAAGTGGGAGATTGTTGGCTTTGGTGAAGCCCAAATTGGCAAGTTGCATGTTTCTCAAACAAATCGGACAAAGATGTTTTTTGTCTAAATTGGCAAGTTTCTCTCACAAACTGATTTTTCCATTTATTGGAGTGGAGACCATTTTATAAATACTGCTACTTGAATATTATGTAATTGAACTTCAGAATTAATAAAGAGATTTCCCTACTATTGAAAGTGGATGTAAGCATATTGTTGAACCACTATAAAATTTGTGTCTCTTGTGTCTTGTTCTTAATTTTCTATTTTCTATTCTATTTCTTTGCTCATTTTAATATTAACAATCTTAACATACAAAACCAAATAGGTTCACCTGCAACAACTACAAAGTGAACAGTTTTTGCAAAAATAACTCACATCAACTTCCAATGGCTATGTATGGGGAGGCCAGTGTGCTCTCAACACTATAGGTAGATCGTGGTGCCATTAGCATGGTATGGAAGTGGGATACACTCTAGGAACAAGTGTATTGTATATTTTTTCGAATCGGACAAAATCCAAAATGGCAAAGGTTGTGTATGGGTCTATCCTTGTAGTAAAGAAGGTTGCCACTAAGAAGAAAAATGGTATAAATTGTTGCAACATCAGAACCTACAAGTATAAGGAATAATGTATTGGAAGTTATAAGAAGAATGTGTGCTAAAATTGAAGCACTTGAGAGGAATTAAAGGACAGATTGAGAACGTGAAGGTGTTGATAGTGATAGTGAAGGAGTTGAGACAATAGAATAAGAAAATGTAGAAGCAGGTGATGAAATGAATGCAAGACAAAGGAGGCTCCTTCAAACTATTTAAAAAATTAGGAGGAGAATAGAGGTGGAGTTGTCATGGTTCTTAGGCAGCCTAGAATCCAATGAAGGAATATTTCAAGTATGTCGATGAGGTAGAAGATTCAAGGAGAGTGTAGGTTGTACAAAATTTGTTAAAAGTGTTGGGTTCAGTGAAGCCCAAATTAGAAAGTTTCTCCTTTAATTTGAAATGCTTTCTCACTTTGTAATTACTTCTATTGGCATGTGTTGGCCAATTTAGAAGTTATCTATTTCGAATGGTTTTTTCCATTCAATTGGTTGGAGACTTGGTTTATAAATATGTTGTTGTTGAATATATAATTAATTCATAACTTGACAATAATAAGAGATAATCCCTGAGTGTGGACGTAGCCATTAAATTAATGGTGAACCACAATAAATCTGGTGTTCATATTTTGTTATTGATTTTAATCTTTTATTTTCTGCAATTCTTTTTCACTTAATTTTGCAAATTATATTCAACAATTGGTATCAGAGCAGGTTGGAGAAATTTGGTGCAAGAAAATTGTGAAGAACTCCTACAGCTATGGAAGATGTAGATAAGTAGAAAATCGAAAAGTTTGCAGGACAAAATTTCGGTATCTAGAAAGTGTAGATAGAATCCCTTCTCATCAAACAAGACCTTTCGAATGCATTGGCTGGAAAAGCCAAAGGGCAAGGATCTCTATCTGATGAAGAATGGGAGAATCTAGACAAAAAAACAAGAGCTACAATTTTCCTGTCACTGTCCAACAATGTCTTATTTAATGTCTCTGCAAAGAAGACTACATAGAAGCTATGGGACAAATTGTCTTCAATGTATGAGATGGCATCTGCCTCTAATAAGGTATTTATTATGAAGAAACTATATAATTTAAAAATGAGAGGAGGGGTTATGTCCAATCATTTGAATGAGTTTAATATATTAGTTACCCAGCTGATTTTTGTAGGCATAAATTTGGATGATGAGATCAAAGCTATTTTATTACTTTATGTTGATGATATGTTGGTTGCTGGCAATAGTGTGAGGATAGTTTGTGAGTTGAAACAACATTTATCTCAGAGATTTTCCATGAAGGATTTAGGAGCAGCAAAGAGGATTCTTGGGATGAATATAATCAAGGATAGGAAAAAGAGAGAACTTAGATTATCTCAAGAAAAATATATTCTAAAAATCTTAGATAGATTCAATATGAAGAATGTCAAATCTGTGAGTAATCCTTTGGCTGATCATTTTTAGTTATCCTCAACTATGTGTCCTAAAATAGATGAAGAAAAAGAACACATGAAGCATGTTTCATACTCATCCACAGTTGGCAGTTTAATGTATGCCATGACTTATACTCGTCCAGATATTGCTCAAGCAGTGGCAGTTGTGAGTAGATTTATGAGTAATTCGGGTAAACAACATTGGCCAATACAGTGGATATTCAGGTATTTGAAAGGTACTTTTGATCGTGGTTTATGTTTTGGTGGTAAGGACATAAATCTATGAGGTTTTGTTGATTCAAATATCGCTGGAGATCTGGATAAAAGGCATTCTACCACTAATTATGTATTCACTTTTGCTAGGGCAGCGATCAGTTGGGTTTCTCAGTTGCAACAGGTGGTTGCATTTTCTTCTACAGAAGCATAATATATTGCTCTTTCTAAAAGGGCAAAGGAAATGACTTGGTTGTAGAGATTGATAGGTGATTTATGGTTTCAACAACTGTTTTTACTCTCTTTTGTGATAGCAATAGTGTTATTCACTTGTCATATAACTCAGCCTTTCATAATCAGATGAAGCATATAGAGCTACGATATCATTTCATTCGCCATTGTATAGAAGAAGTCAAGCTGTAAGTGGAGAAAATTGACACAAAGTTGAATCCAGCTAACATGTTGACGAAAGTAGTTCCGAGGGAGAAGTTTGAATTCTATAGAGCTTCTCTCGAACTTGTAGAGCTCTCTCAGAACTCTGTGCAGCTTCTCTCGAACTTGTGCAGCTCTGACATTAACTCTGCAGTGGTGGGATATCTCTTAGCAGCAATTTGGCCTTCAAGTGGGAGATTGTTGGGTTCAATAAAACCCAAATTAGCAAGTTTATCCTTTAATTTGAAATTCTTTCTCACTTTGTAATTACTTCTATTGGCATGTGTTGGCCAATTTAGAAGTTATCTATTTCTAATGGTTTTTTCCATTTAATTGGTTGGAGACTTGATTTATAAATATGTTGTTGTTGAATATGTAATTAATTCAGAACTTGATAATAATAAGAGATAATCCCTAAGTGTGGATGTAGCCATTAAATTAATGGTGAACCACGATAAATCTAGTGTTCATATTTTGTGATTGATTTTAATCTTTTATTTTCTACAAAAAAATTTCACTTAATTCTGCAAATTATATTCAACAAAAAGAGCATGATGTGATTTGGTGGAAAGAGATGTAAGTTAAATGGAGAAGAAATGATAGAGAGAATATAACTAGGTGGGATAGAATGGGGAATAAGATGAAGGCAAAATTTCTGCTAGGCTACTAGCAACCTAAGCTTTTCAAGAAAATATAGAACTTGTAGAAGAGGAAGATAAGTGTGAAAAGCTACACCAAAGAGTTTTATAAAATTTCTATCAAGTCAGGCCATAATGTGTTTGATCATGAGAAGGTAGCTCAATGATATTTTTATATCTATATGTTGATGATACTATTATTAAGAGCAATGCTCTAAAAATGTTAGTCTTAATTAGTTCTAAAATTTTAGATGTTCATTATTGCTTGGACATTCAAATGTTAAGGGATAGGGGGAAGAGTCAAATCTACATTAATAAAGGGAGGTACATTAAGAGCATTCTTTAAGAAATTTAAGATAGAAAAGTGCAAACCAATAAGTACTCCAACAACAACAGCAATGGGTAAGAAACTTTCATTAGAAATGTGTCTCGAAACACAAGAAGTAGTAGATTATATGAGTACAATTTCATATTAGAATGTTGATGAGAGCTCAATGTATACAACGGTTTCTAGTAGACCTGATATTGCACAAGTTGTAACCATTCTGAACCAGTTTTCCAGCAATCTTGGACCACAACAATGAACAGCAGTCAAAAGAATTTTCTAATATCTTTAAGCAACAATTAAGCATGAAATTACATTGAGTGGGAGTTCAAAAGAATGTCTAAAGCTTAGAGGTTATTGTGATGTAGATTGGATGGGGGATATTGATACTAATACTATTTGTTCTTAGTGGAGGTGTAATTTTGTGGGCAACAAACATTTGACAATTTCTCTTTCAAGCACAAGAGAAGAATACATATTAACATAAGTGATATGAGATTTCCACAATTCATATTGAATGTAATTATGTTGCTTCTGGATTTGATTGTGTACAAGTTTTTTCATCAATGTTTTGGATCACACTCTGTGATCCATCATCAGGATAGAGAGATGAGAAGAAGAAAAATGGTTAGTTGCAGACCTAGCTGAGCTTAATAAGAGAGAGATGCATGGAGAGAGAGGGGAGAGGTACAATACCAAGGAGACTTAAAAGAATTAAAAATTAATAAATCAAATGACTTAATAAAGAAATGCTCAAATTATGATTATACAAAGCAGAGCAAGAAATTAAGTAAGAGGAGAAGAGATAGCAAAGAAGGAGAAACTTAGACAAGAGTGTAAAATACATTATGAAAAAAGAGAGATAACTATACAAATACAGAATAATTGACTAAGGGCAATCTATAAAAATCTAATAGAAAGTACTATATAATTAAAACTATAGCCAAAATAATCAATATTAGCATATTAGCATGTCAAGCAGCAAAAGAATCAATATGGTTGAGAAGGATTGCTCAAACCCACCCAACAATGTTGAAGTGTGAAAGCCAAAGTTCTATTGCCATGACAAAGCATTTAAAGTGTCTGTGAAAAAGTTAAGCATGTCTAGTAATACAATAACATTTTATTTGTGAACAAATTAAGAACTTTGTACAGATGGAGTATCATGCAACTGAAATGATGGTGGCAGATGCAGTGGCATATGCACTATCAAGAAACAATTTCAATGTACTCTAGCCTGGTTGAAAATATTTGGATATGTAGAAATGGTAGCCATATGTTTAGGGATTGAGTATTGCATGGTTGTTAATAATAGATTAATTGGAAGTTAATGGATAAATCTAAGGAAGTTTATATAGTCTTTTAGGACTCTCCTTCTTGGTTTTACTAAAAACGTGCATCCCTGTTTCGGTTAGTGAGATAAATAAAGAGACAAAAATCTACTTTTCTTCGGGGAAGGAGGATATCTATAGTATATACGCTGTTACAACATTGTGGAGTATAATGGAAAAGCTTTCTGAGCTTGAATTTACACAGGTGCTATTTTGCAATTGTTCCAATCCCATTTATTTGATGAGACCAAACATAAATTCATTTGCACACTTGAATACAAGAGGCTGTGAACAAACTAACCTGAAATATATTTTCAACAACCCCATTTTGGCAATTGTTTTTGCTTTTTATTAAACTGAAATAAAATTCTGAAATGCTGGAAGAAGAGAAAGTTCAGTCTGTGGGAACATTTGAATGAGTTCGGAACGGTGAAAACTAGTTTTTTACATTACCATCAGTTGAATTCCAGGCAGCAATAGGCTTGCTTTGAAGATCTGTTACATATTATGTTTTAAAAATAATGACCTGGAGGAGAAGTCGTGCCATTTAGTCCCACATTTTGTGTGCTTTTAAAGAAAGAGCATATAATATAGAGGATTGTAAACTTTAAGCAAAGAAAGGGCAGTGAGGAAAGTTGACCCAACAGGAGGATAAGAATTCACTCCAACTGTCAGACTTCACGAATGTTGATACTGTGGATCTGAGCCCTTTCTCACTTTTACATCCTTACCCACATATTATTTAGCATCTTTATTTTCATTACATATTTAGGTCAATACACTTATTTTAATTAGATATTTAGCTTAAGAGATTATTTAGCATCTTTATTTTCATTATATATTTAGGTCAATACACTTATTTTAATTATATATATTTAGATCAATGCATTTACTTAAAATAATTTTATATGATTTGATTTTTTTTTGTTTTTTAAATAAATTAAAGTTTGTTAATTTGATTATATGAAGTCTGATTAAGAGGTTTTCACTATCATGAGAGATGGGTTTCTTGTGAATCACTACTCATGAAATATGGGTCAATGAGTTTGACTCGTAAAACTACCCGGTTGAGTCTTGATAGCAATATCAGATTATCTATTTTGTCAACGTTATTTGAAGTACAATCCAGCCTCATCTCTTATGATATTGGAGTTTTGCACTCAATGATCCCTTGTAGATTCGTTAAGAACCATTCAACCTCACCAAAAGACTAATAACCTATTATAAAATTTGAATTAAATTAAAACAATAATTTAATAATTTAAGAAACAATAAAATTGAGAGAAATAATATTAAATACATACCAAATATGCATTGAGTAGACACATAGATCACTCCATCTTAAGAATTGGCAATGACGATGGTAAGAGTTCGCTTCAATCATTAGAAATCATGGTATTCACTTGATCAAGGTTTAATTTTTTAGATTGAGGGGTATCCATTTTGTCAAAGTTGTTTGAAGTACAATCCACCCTCATCTCCTATGGTATTGAGGTTTTGCACTCACCAAAACATGATCCCTCGTAGATTCATTAAGAACTATTCTACCTCACCAAAAGACTATTAATCTATTATAAAATTTGAATTAAAAATTAAAAAAAAAAACAAATCAATAATATAATAATTTAAGAAACAATAAAATTGAAAGAAATAATATTAAATACTTACCAAAAATATGCATTAAGTAGACACATAGATCACTCCATCTTAAGAATTGGCAATGAGGAAAGTAAAGGTAACAGGAGGATAAGAGTTCACTTCAATCATCAGAAATCATGAAGGTTGATGTTGTCGATCTGAGCCCCATCGTACTTTTTCACACTTTCAACCTTTTGCTCAGAGATATTTAAGTCAATACACTTATCATAAAATTTTATTATGATTTTGTTAAAATTTTATTTTTTTAATTTAGTAATATGATTATGTAAAATGTGATTGAAAGGTATCCATTATGTTAAGGTTTAATTTTGTAGATTGAGGGTTTGTCTCTTATGATGTTGGGGTCTTGCACTCAATAAGACTTGATGTCTCGTACATTCATTAAGAACCAATTAAAAATCACCAAAAGATTAATAACGTATTATAAAATAATTTTGAATTAAATATTAAAAAACAAATCAATGATATAATAATTTAAATAACAACAAAAAATTGAGATAATATTTTAAACACATACCAAATATGCATTGAGTAGACACATAGATCGCCCCATCTTAAGAATTGAATAACATGTATTGATTGTTATATGTTTTGCTTCCCACACTCAATGCTCATTGATGCGAAGGCATTGGGTCTAAAGACTATGGGAAACCATTATCTTTTCCAATGCATTAAAATTTATTTTTTCCACTTATTGTTTTCAATTTGTTCTAATGCATTAATGCCCACCAAACAAATAGGGGAAGACTTCAATCCCTATCTTTCTCTATATTTTGTCATGAACTTAACTAGTATTAAATTATGTAAATTTCTAATTAATGAAAGAGAAGAAATATTCATATTAATGTTGGTTGTTGTTTAGTTCAAGGCGTATATACCATGCATGTCCGAATGTAACTTACAAATTATGGTATTTCGTCAATAATTTGTATACACTATGCATGTTATCACATTTTACTTTCAAGTATTTTGTCAAGAAATTTGTGTGATTGGTACATGTTTGTATTGTTTGAATGCATGCCTAACAAGGACATTACAATAATAATGTTAGTTGGATTATTCTATTTTGATGGTTAATTGTTGATGGGTTAGTTATAACTACTCTTGCAAATTGTGGTGTGAAAAATTATTTGAGTTCTTCAAATGTTGACCCCTATATATGAGATTTACTAATCATTTTCTATTAATTGTCATGAATACTTGGGACTATTTTATCTAGTTATATGATTAGTATTTGTCTATGAAACATTTCTAATAATAATTATTGTCACTGGGTCAATGATTTAGTAGTAACTTTTTAAGGGGTTTTTGTTGGATTGAAGCTGTAGACACGCAAAATTAGCATTATGCATAATCATATTCCATTCAACAAATAAATCAAGTTTATTTATCAATCTCCTAAAGTCATCAGCTTAAATCAAATAAATCAAACTTGATCCTATCATCATCCCTTTAATTAAATAAATCAGGACTTTATTTAATTGAAATCCAATTCATATTTCTCTCTTTGATTTGATTTAAATCCCTAAATCATGTCAAATTGGTCAAATCATCCTAATCATCATTAATTTAATTTAATCCTGATTAAATACTAATCCTCACCACTTGCATTCTCTAGATTTAGCCACTTGCACAAATAAATCAATTTATTGATTTATTAAAACTCTCATTTTCACTCAACATGACAAGTTGATTTGTCCCTCCAACATAGCATTTATTGCTCATTTTTTTGTCCCCCTCTCAAAATTTATTGCAAAATTCAAATTTGAAATTCCCTCTCATGGGCACTCTTCCCAAATCTTGCACATACATCAACCAATCACCACTTGAAAAGTGTCTTCCTCTCATTTGTCCAATCTTAGTCCCACATCCTCCATGTTTGGCACTCTTAGCATTTGAAAATCTTTAAATACAGGCTTCATCCTCAAGCAAATCCTCCACAACTTGATGCAAAGTCACTCTCTTCATTTGAGAGCTGATTTTGTCCACTCCATTCTCATAGTATTTTCATATCATTTCCACATCATTTAGCTTATCTAAAGGGGTTGGGAAAGGGCTATTTTCCACATCAAAATAGCACCAATCCCCCTATAAGATGTTGATTTGGTCACTTGAATAACATTTTATTGGTTTAGTTTGCTTTCATGCTTTGTTTTTGTTATTCTTGTGTTCAAATGAATTTTATAGGGAATCTAAGGTTTGCTGGTCTTTGAACTAACTAACAGTTAGTGTTGGTCATTGTTTGAAGGATGCAGATTGAGGGTTCACAGAAGCTCTCAAAGGGTTTTGAGTTACAAGATATAATCCTTATCGAAGTCTTACACGTGATATATGGTGAAATCATGTCAATTCCTAGTAAAAGGGAAGTGTGTGAATGTCGATTATAGAATGAAATCTATAAATAGATCTAAGAATTGTGTTTCTCCATCTATCTAAACCATGTCATCTTTACATGATTATGGGTTAATCCTTCAAGGTTAAATTATTTCATTTCCAAGTGCTTGGACTTTTTAATAAATCAAAGTGGAAGGTAATGTATAGTAAATTACCTTAAGATTTTACATGGAAAATGTTGGTTGATTTTCCAACTAATTCCTGAAATCCTCTAGAGAATAGCCATATCTAATTATGAAGGGAAGTAGGAGGTTTTCCAATGAAGAAGGATCTAAAATCCTTTTGCACTTTAGGCTTTGAAAACCTAGGTGGGTTTCCCTATTAAGGCAACGCAAGTGGAAGAAGGTTGGATTATTGTAAAGAGCAAAAAAAAAAAAATTCTCTAGGCCTTCTTTTGACATGACTCTCTGCTCCCACAAGAGTAGTTCTAAATGTAAATCTTGACGGGTCTTGTTTGGGAGCTGGTTTTTGGCTGGCTGTAGGCTGTTCTTTTTGCAGCTTTGTTTTTGGTTGTAAAGGGTTTCAGGTCCCTTCAAAACCTATTTTTTCCTGAATCAAAAACAATATCACATAATGATAAACAATTTTAACAGGGTATTTCCTTATAAAATTAATTCCCATATGTTATGACAAGGATTTTTCAAATAGCATAGAAAATGGCTAAATTCCTTGTATATCTTTAGATCCAAGCATGAGAACACAAGATACTTAATAATAACTTATTTACTTCTTAATATTTATCATTTTAAAAATGTATTTTGAACCTTGAATGGACTTAATTTCTCAACAACAATGTCTATCCCTGGATATAGAATTAGATAGACATATAAATCTTCTCCTCACAACAATTCAAACATATTTCAATGGATAATTTTCATTATTAACTTGCAACAAAATATCCAACGAATAGCATCCAAAGGTAACTCTAGTTAACAATCCCTATGCAACACAACACTCTATTTATCTTATAAAGAGTATTTACTATATTCCTTGAACAGAAAATAATTTATAAAATACTTGACACATAAGTTTGTGGAGATGAATTCAATAATCCTTGATCATTTTATTCATAAGAATAATTTGTATTACAATGTGGACATAACTGATTTTAAATGGAAGTATAATTTTCATATATTTCAACTAAAAATGTGCCTTGATGCTTCAGAGAATAACACTTTACAGACTATTCTTTACTAACAAGTGCTAAAACCTACACTGACATCTATATATTAAGCCCAACTGAAAATTATTCAAAACCTTTTACAATGAGGAATGAGTCCCCTTAAATAGAAAAGGTGAGCATGCAAGCTCATGAGCCAGTCACATGACTCACGTGTCTCATATTTCATTTGACACTTTTACAATTTTGTTACAAGTTAACAGGAACAAAACCCATTAGAATAATATTCCTTTTCATATCTAGCTTGAGGAGTTGTTGAGTTTTTGGAAACTTAGAATTAAAACTTACAGGTACCACGAATGCAAAAAAGTTAAAACTAAATGTTGAGAACTACTTCAAAATGTTGTGACAACCAAAACTGGCATTTGTATTGTCACATATTTCATCCATTTTTTTTTAGAAAATCCACATTCATGGTGAAATAAGAATCAAAATTGGGTAACTTTGTTTTGGTTTATTCATTTTTATTTTTAATTCTCTAATTGAGGCCACATATAATGTAGAATGAGAGTTTTGATATTACATTTAAAATATTTCAATTTGGTTTATATTTTATGTTGACATTTTTGGCACGTCCAATGGGACACTTGTCCCTTTTTAATCTTTATTTTTTGTAATTTTTTCTAACCCAATGTTGTAGATTTTAATTCTTTCATTAAAAAAATTGAAGGTAAATTTACAAGGATCTACGATTTCAAGAAAGTTGAACAAAAAACCATATTTTTTAAAGATTTGGTAATATATTTTAAACAGTTTGAATCTTTTTATATAAAAAAAATTACAAAAATTTTAGGATCATTTAAGGAGGCTATTGTAAAAAAAATACTTATCTTTGATAATGAGTGAGTTATTTCAATTTTATGATTTTTAATGATCTAATCATATCTCAAAAATGGCTTGGTTGTTTTGTACAATTCTTTAAAAAAATTGGTGATCACCTAAAGAGATTACTATCCAAAATCACACTTAGATCATCAAAATGGAGGGAGATATTTGATTTTTTAATTCTTCATAAATTTGGTTTTTAGACAACAAATCAAAAAAAATTATAATTTATTTACATTTCTAGAAATCTCTTCAAAATTTAATATGGATTTATTCTTTTCATTTTCATTTTTTAGTCCTAAACATTACAAAAAAAACCAGATTTAGTTTGACCAGGTGGTAGAAATTTGAAAGCTATGATTTTAAGGCACTATTCAATCTTATGACGAGCATATCTTTTCTATAAGTTTATTTTTGTGTCATAACTTTTTTTTCTTATTTTTTGTATGGCTTTTATTGTTATTTATAATATATTTCTTACAACAAAAACCATTTGTCCATGACTATCTCTAAAACTACTAATTAGGTTTCTACAACATTGTATGTCAAAGACTAAAACAACTCACTAGAATTAATCATATTTGGTTTTTATGAGAAATTCACTTTTTTTGCTATGTATTTGGTTGGGTGATGTGTATGCTCTCCTCTTTCACCATTGTGTGATCTACGGGATCAAAAACATCACTTACTCTTTTATTTTCATTATTATCCCAAGGATCCCAATGTGTGTATGATCTACCCTTATGCCTCATGTGATCTTAGGTGACCAAAAACATTTGGATCATTCCTTCTATGAGGCCTTCCTAGGGATTTGATCACCCTGGGGAAAACCTCAACTTCAATGTTTGAGCAGAGTATAAATAGCACAGGGTGAATCAAAAGATACCCCTCTCTGAAGTGGAATCTTATCAATATTGGCTAAGCCTCCAAGAACTTTATACCTTGGAGGAGTGAGGGTGAAGAGTGGTTTACCCTCTCCTCCTGATTGTTTAGAATTTTTTCCTTTCATCTATGAATTTTCTCTTATGTACCTTTGTGGTATTTGGAAGACTCCCTTGCAACATTTTCCACCCTATCTTAAGACCTTTCAACAATTATTCCTCGTGGTGCATCACTGTTGGGGGGAACTACTCACATGCACCTCTATATGTTTAGATAGATCTCACTTTGGGTAGGGATTTATCCTCCAAGGTAAGGGTTGTAAGGTGGTACATGACCTTATATTCCCTATATAGCCAATCATGTGGTAAATGGTATTAATGGGACAAATGTCACCATTTTTATTAAGTGGAGATGAAAGTAGCCATTGTGAGTCTGCATGGAATAACATGTCTACCTAAATAATTATAGGTTGTTCATGTGTTTGATGTGTATTCTTGTGTGAGACCAATTATTATACTTACACCTTGTCGCTTAAACCAATGTGTCTAATGTGTTTGTTGAGTCTTCTTGCATTATATCCTAGGAAAAAAATTTGAATCCTTATTGTCAAAATCTTTATGTCAAAACAATCCAAACACAACACCAAACTTTGAAAAGATTAGAACATCTCTTGCTACAAGGTTGAAACCAATCCATAACTCATCATCCAAAACCACATTTCCATAAACCACTTTACCTTTCATCTTTCCAAAATTTTTTGAACTCAAACCCATATCATCCTAGTTTCATCAATCCAAACTCAAACTTGAAATCAAGACCTTTAACCTATTATCATTGTTAGTAGGTCAAGAATAGAAGATCTTATCGCAAAGAGTCCATAGAGAAAGGAGAAGATATTGGATGTGACTAGTAGTCATGTCCATCAATGGGAAAGGATATATATGCAATGTAAATCATATGTGGAGAGATATATGGATATAGATCTAAGAGCAAAGACTAAGACCTACCTTTTGTATACTTGTATAATATAATATAAGGAGATATAAGGGTTTATCTATGCATGCACTATGAATGAATGGTTTTTTTGTTGTTAACATGGTAGATATTATCTATTCATCTTAATAACTTATCGAAAATGCTTGCTTTCTTACTATGTCCTTCAAGGTATAAACTGACTACATAAGAAGTCTTGGGGTATAGATCTTTGAAATGTACTTCCCCATTCTTCTTGCCAACATTGGATTCATTGTTGGGACCCTGGATAGAACAGTAAAGAAAGTATAAAGCATAAGAAGGAAAGGAAGTTAGCAGAAATTTGTGTCAAACCCTAAGGGCCACCTCTGTGAGAGGGGGTAGGCTATTAGGGGATGCCAAATGGAAAGGGGGGAGAGATCTGAAAAACTAGATATATCATTCACAATCCTCATGTTTTTCTCAAGATATATCATTCCCACATCAACAACACCATCCTCATGTTGTTCTAGAGATATATCATTCCCACATCAACAATATTATCATCATCAATCAGTTAATCATTGATTTTTAGCTTGACCAAGAAAAGCATTATGTTTGTTTTTGTAATCATTTTTATGCATGCTTAGTTACTTTGCTTGTGTTTGTGGTATCATTTTTTCTTGCATCTATATTGGTCCTTGCAACATACCTACCACAAAAACATCATGTTCTTTCATATCATGGTGTTATAGGAATATGTCTGCTTGTAACCTTTAGCCCTTAGTGCATTTGGCACATTGTCACCATGGTCTTTATATCATGATACATAACGTCAAGTGCTATATCAAACATTAAGTTGCTCACATTGATTCAACATGACTATGCTTTCCTTCCTCATTTGTATCTAATCCCCTTTTCTCGTCCTTCCTTTCCATCCATTTTGAGAACCTACTCATGTCCTTCATACAAGCCTATCCTCTCAAGAGGACATCATCCCATCCTTATTTTTATATGCCTCATCATTTTTCTAATCCCATTCCACATCTATATTTTCATTCTTCTTTGAAATGAATTTTCTTATTTCAGTCGCAATATCATCTCAAAGAGGGAGAAAATGTAGACACCTATAAATATCCTAGGTCATAATTCTATCATTTATCCTAAAAATATCCCAATTAATCATTTCCCCATAAATCCTAATTCATTTTCCCTAAGTCCTAAATCAATTTCCTAAGTCCTAAAATTCCTAATTCATGCCCCCCTTCCACATTATTTAATTATTTAAATTAATTAAATCCCTCACATAACCACCCAAAAATGAATAAAATAAATTAAAATTTCATTTTATTCCTCACCACCCATCTCATAACCAACTTCCAACTATCTTCCAAAAATTAATTTTAAATTAAATAAATCTAAAATATCCTCCATCCTTGATCTTCCAATCACCCAACTAATTCAATCTTAGCCATCCATCTATCTTTTGATCTCAATTGTTGATCTTCATCCTACCAAGCCTATAAATCTACCCTCTCAAGATCAATTTTCAAGAGGAGGATATTGAATCTTTGCAATGTCATGTTGTTGGTTCAAGCAACCACATATCATTCCTTTTTAAGAAAATCTGCATTCACGGTACAACAAGAATCGAAATTAGGTAACTTTATTTTGGTTTATTCATTTATTTTTTTGATTTCTTACTCTAACCGATGTCACATATTATTTGGATTGAGGGTTTTGATGTTGCATTTAAATCTTTTCATTTTGGTCTATATTTTATGTTGACAATATGTATAATAAAGTGAAGGAAACAAGCTCCATTTAATTTTGATGGTGTTTTTAATATTGAGTTAATAGACTAACCATCTATCATCATACAGTATAGCATCTCTTGATATTTGACTATTAACCATTATGGCCATATTTAGTCTAAGTGGAAAGTATGAATAATATCTAGTTAGTGAACTAGACTATTATAAGAATATTGGGTTGCACCATAAGGCAAATGAAATCAAGAGATTGGGAATATTGTTACTATTGTTACATATCTCCATATGGTTATCTTATGTGTATAGTATGCCAATTATATTGAGTATGGCTATGTTATTCATCATGCTCAAAGCAAGTTTGTAGTTGTAGTTGTGAGTCAAGTCTCAAGTTTAGATCATTTTAGTATGGCCTTGTTGAGTCATGACGTGTTCTAATTGAGAGGGGTGTCATAATTTAATATGATGATGATGTTCGATATCATTGAATCATATTATAGTAAGAAATCACAAGGAACCCTATTAAGGGCTTGCATATTTTTTGGATACTTTGGTGATTACCATCTCATAATCTAATGTAATGGGAATTATTTCAAATTGACTATGATATTATGTATAATAAATCTATATATGGATTACAATCTAAATAATTATATCATTTAAGATGAGTGGCATTTTAATACTTAGCTAAGTGTAAAGAGGGTCAATAATTGGGACCATTATATGTAGAGTTAGTTCAAGACCGTGTTCTTAGTAGCATGCCCTCTTAACATGTTGAATTGATTCATTTGAGTAAAAACATATATAGTTGTGTTTTGTATCACCTTCTTGGTCTTTCTCGATTAAGCTATTCCATGGCTTCTTTGGGGAAACTACCTATCAAGGATAGGAATCCTTGAAAACTATACCTTGCTGATGTATGTGACAAAATGGTCGCATCTAGTATATGTATAAGTTATATTCACTAGGGAAAGAGCATACATTCTCATCCTAATAGTTGAAATCCTAGGTGAGCAACATGGGACTTTGATCACATTTGGAAGTGGGTATGTAGGCAATCATTGGGTGAGATATGCCTCTATGACTAAAGTCCATATAGAGGAATTTAGGGAATTTATCCAATGTATGTGGTGTTGCTAAAATTGCTTAACTTTCCCTCTTTAGTATGCTTTACTTTGAGACTAAATTTGTATTAGATGGTTATGAACTCACCTCATAATCAATATGGTCCCACTATATAGGTTTGGGCCAATAAAATATTGTCTATTATCACCAAGCTTACCTACTATAAGGTTTGTGGTGTTTGGTTTTTCAAAATATTCTCCAATATAGGTTGAACTTTAGATTTTTATCATCATGATCTATCTTTGATGTGAAGGTATGAGAAGACCTTTACATTGTCCAAAAAAAATGTTAGAGCTTTGTGTGATGAACACTATGGTAGGGTGATTTACCTTTATATCTAGTTGGTGGATAAATTCATGCTAGGTTTTATGATGGGTAATATGCAAAGGTTATATACTTAGAAGTAGAATATTGTCTCATATTACTACTGTGGGTTTGAGTTTTTGTCTAATAAATACTTTGATTCAAAGTAACAAATTGTTATGTTCATACATTCAAATAGAGGCCACCTCATGCGCAATGTGATTGTTATGTGTTGACCAATAAATTTAACCCCAAAACCTTTAAGACCTTGTGTATAGGTTATGAATCAATTTATGTGGCATATAACTAGGTCAACTTGACTAGTATTTGTGAATCCTTATGATATCTTGATTATGTGTACTTGGTTATAAGACGACTCCACTTGTGAGAACCAAGCATGATACAAATGCAAATAATCAACTATCTCCACTATTGTGCAAGTTATGGATGCCAAGTGCTACCTATCGTGTCTTAAAGATTAGCCAAATTTCACTAGTAGCACAAAGGTGAAGATGCCACGAGCTATCCATTTTATGGTATAAGAGTGGTTTAGCCAGCTATCACTAGTAATTTGTAAGTGATGAATGCCAAGAGCTAGCTATCACATCTTAGGATTAGTCAACTATCACTAGTAGCCTATAAATGTCTTACAGTTGTTCTATATTTTGGTTACAGGTTCTTGTGTGATGAGTAATATTTTAAGGGATTTTGTGAACCACTAATACACATGTAAGTGCACATTTGTATTGTTTATGTAAGTTACAAGAAAAGGTGTGTTTATATTCTGATATATGTTTGTAACTTAGGAAGTTTGAAGGAAGCTCCCAAGAGGGGTGGGGTAGTGTACAGGTGAAAACTATCTATATGAGATGAAATTTTCATCGATGCTGGGCATCGAGTATTTGGCATTTATTGTTTACCAATGTCCAAAAAGGAAGCCATTACGTAAGCAGTAACTGATTGTGTTGAGGTAGCTGTTGTGACTTTTGTCACAGGTATTGGATGATTATATGAAGGTTGTTGCACTAACTGCTATCAAGGATTATCAACTGAGCCTAGATCAAATGAGTAATCGCTGCTATAACAAATATTGTGATTGTATACATAGATAAAAACAAGTGAAGGATAATAGGCATATGCAGAACACGGCGCTATATTTTTATAAATATAAGGTCTGTATGCATTTATATCCAATGTAATTGCAATTTTATATACAATTTCAAAACTAACATTCTGTATTTATTTGAGCTTGTGCCAGTGATGAAAAATGTTGTCTTACAATTGCTTTGCATCCTGTTTGTAGGTACCTACGTGAATGTAATATTTCAAGGGATTTTTTGAGCCAACAATTAAGTATGTTTGAGTTGTTTAAGTCATGGGGAAGTTGAAATTGTATAGGGTGTGTAGATTTTGACATGATTGCAATATACAAACTTGGAAAAAAGACCTCAAGGGGTTAGATCTTCTTCCTGTATATTCTGGATTGAAGATCCATGATCACCCTACCATTGGTAGGAGTATTAGACCCATTTGTTTTGAACTTGGGTAGCACATACCACCAAACAGAGGTGAAGCAGATTGTAGGAAGCCTGCCATAGAAAATCAAGAAGAAGAGAACAATAATCATGACATAAGCAATAGTAGTGGCATCAATGGTACCACTTTTTTCTTTCCTTCTCTTCAAAAAAATATCTGCCAAACCTATAATCTGACAAGCTTCTTTGAAGCTCGACCATCCACAAACACAATCCTTTCAAACTTATTCTTCTAATCATAAGTCTTCTCATTCTCTAGTTGGGTATTGGGTTCTTGGCTTGTACTGTTCTTAGAAGACATAGTTGGGCTACTGAATGCAGTCAACAAAAACAAAGAGTCACCTTGAGACCCATATTCACCAGTCACCTTATTCTTTGGAGATACTTATACTATCCCCATGGCAGACTTTTTTGCTCCCTTGCAGTAGAAAAGAGGCTTTGAGAAAATTGAAACCAATGTGACAAATCCCTGCAACTATATTTGTAGATAACCCACCACAATGACCGTTGCCATGGCTACAACACCCAAAATGTAAACATTCTAGCCAAAATGATACTCACGCTCAAACCCCAAAGGTAGCTATTGCCAGATATCCAGACCACACGGCAGTATGATCACATACACACTCTCTTCCTTCTTTGTAGATCCATTAATCTCACCTTCAACAACATCATTCCATATCCCTTGTTTGTAAGTCCAATTCTTGCTTTCCTTGTGCTCTTTTCCTATGATGGGTGTCAAGACTAAAATCCCACTAGGGCCACCATGACTAGCATTTTGGAACACCACAGGCATCCATCCTCTGCTAGAATAAGCAAACCTCACCAATTTGTTAGGGGTGCCTCACTAGTTGGCAAAAACTTCCTGTTTGGCAAAGAGCTCATCACTAAGCCTGGCAAATTCATTGAGGCCTATGGATGAATAAGAATTTTTGGATGATTTTTTATGCCTCTGTTAGGGTTTGGAGGTCCTAGGAAAAATGACAATCACTTCTTCTTCTTCTCCTTCCACGACTAATCTCCCACACTGTATCATAATAACAAACCCTAGATATTGTGTCGTATACTCAATGAATATATCTCGCACCACAATGTTGCTCAAACAAGATGCAGGCCAAACTCTGAAGATCAATGAAGCTTTGTTCTACAAACTAATTGAAATGAAGAAAATAGGAACTTATATAAGCTAAAAAAGGCGTGGGATAATGAGGTTGAATAGGGACAATAGTAGAAGCGTGAAGGACAAGGTTGTCACATGGAAAATGGGATAATCTAAGTGGAATGTCCATTACTCGCAAACATGATGAATGAGCGGTGTTTTGATTTGTTTTGAGACGATTTGTAGCCTCTAATCTTAGGAATAGAGGCTAGATCATTCAACGTCCTTAATTTTAACCTCCATTTTTGGAGCGCTGAACGCCATGGAAGTTGACGATGCCAAAAATAGCCTTAGATAAAACCATAGAACCAATGCTTCATTTGACAGATATAAACACAATTTTTATAGAACTAAATAAAACACAGCAAAAAATGATCTGACCAGATATAGATTCTGAAAAATAAACTTACTAAAACCATGGAAATTGACTTACCTCAAGATTATGCACAAATTATGTCATTTTGTCAATGATGCCGATTAAAAAATGGATAGATTTTGTAGGGAGAATCAATCTCCCTACTGCTATAACAAGCGAAAAGATGATTCTTGAGATGGACAAAAGACTTCTGCAGCCTTTTAAACGAAAGTTAAATTTTAATTTGTTCACCAACTGAAAATATGATTTGATTTGATTCACAGATCCAATTTGATTTCATTTGATTCGAAGATCCAATTTCATTTGATTTGATCGCTAACTGAAAACCACCACAGTTCAACGACAATCCAATAGTAGTTTGATGCAGATCCGATTTCATCTGACAACGAAGACTTGTAAACCATTTGTTTTCTAACGGCAACTCAAAAGTTGTTTGACGGCGTGAGACAGATTTTAGATGAAACTTCACTCTATATATAACCTATTGGCTAATTATTAGTGGAGGTGCAGTTCGATGGAAAAATAAGCAACAACTGACAGTTTCTTTTTCACTCATACAAGCAAGCAATAAAAGAATCAATCAATGTGGTTGAGAAGATTATTGCAAGATGTTGGGATTGAACAAACCCAACCAACAGTGTTGCAGTGTTACAGCCACAGTTGTATCGTCCTGACAAAGCATTCAAACTGTCATGGGAAAGTCAAGCACATAATACAGATGCAGTACTGCTCAACTAAAATGATGATGGCAAGTACATTGACAAAGACACTACCAAGAAACAAGCTTGAGTAGAACGGTTCAATATACTACAGCCTGATTGAGAAATATTTAATTAGGAGAGAGTGTCATATATACATAAATGGTAGTCATATATTTAGTGATTTAGTATTGCATTTAAGATTTCTGTTTTAATTAAAGATAGCATCAGAACAGTTATGTAGGTGTTGTTAGGAATAGATTATTTGGAGGTTAATGAATGAATTTAAGGCAGTTCGGTTACTCGGTCTGCCAAAAGGAAAAGAAAAAAAGTTGCATCCCTATTTCAATTAGTGAGATAAATAAAAGAGAAAACACAGTTCTGATTTATTTTAGCTCTACATATTTATCTAAATGCAGTTCCAGTTGAGGATATTCACAACTTCATTTAACAAAAATCTTAGTTTGGAGGAAAGGGGGATATTTATCCCCTGTTACAAAGTTCCCATTTGGCACATTGGGGGTCATACACGAAAAGCTTGCTGGTTTTGGCTTTACATGGGTGCTCATTTGCAATTGTTTCAATCTCATTTCTGTGGTGATGGATTCCAACCTGGACCAAACATAAATTCATTCCAATCTAAGAGCTTGTGAACAAACTAACCTGAAATCTATTCCAGCACTTTTCAAGGCATTTTCAATAAGCCCATTCCGGCCACTGTTTTTGTTTTTTATGAAGTAAAAAAATAATCAGAAATGCTGGTAGATGAGAAATTTTAGTCTCTGGGAACATTTGAATGAGTTCGGAACAGGTGAAAACTAGTATTTAGCATTACCATCAGTTGAATTCCACGGCAGCAATAGGCTTTAATTCAAGATCTGGTGGATATTAAATGCTTTCTAAAGAAAAAACTCCCTACAAGAAGAGATTGTACCCTTTTAGTCCCACATTATTCGCTCTCTCTCATATAAAAGCAAACAATTTACAGTATTCTATAATTAAATTAGAAGAGAGGGCGGTGAGGAAAGTAAACACGAGGAGCAATAGAGTTCACTCCAAGAATCAGACCTTACGTAGGCTGATGCTGTGGATCTGAGCCCGATCTTTTTGTTTTTTCCAAAACTTTATTTTATTTTAATTTTAAATTAATTTCCAATATTTTATTTTAATTTAGAATTACTTTTTAAAAAATTATATTTATTTTAATTTATTTATTGCTTCTGTAATTACAATTTTTTTAAAAATTGAAAATATCAAAAAATAAAGAAAATTTGAATCTAAATGATGAAAAAAAATTAAAAAACACAAATTACAAAATCACCTCTTATCAAAAAGATGACAAGTCACATAAGTGATCCTTGAGTCATCCTCACTTAGATGACTTGTACCAAAATAGGCAACCCCTTATGGTAAAAGGGATTTATTTATTGCTTCTGTAATTACAATTTTTTTAAAAATTGAAAATATCAAAAAATAAAGAAAATTTGAATCTAAATGATGAAAAAAAATTAAAAAACAC
Source organism: Sequoia sempervirens (assembly GCA_007258455.2). Taxonomy (NCBI): domain Eukaryota; kingdom Viridiplantae; phylum Streptophyta; class Pinopsida; order Cupressales; family Cupressaceae; genus Sequoia; species Sequoia sempervirens. The sequence goes on from VDFB02319987.1 coordinate 28,253, forward strand.
AAATTACAAAATCACCTCTTATCAAAGATGACAAGTCACATAAAATTGATCCTTGAGTCATCCTCCCTTAGATGACTTGTACCAAAATAGGCAACCCCTTATGGTAAAAGGGATTTATTTATTGCTTCTGTAATTACAATTTTTTTAAAAATTGAAAATATCAAAAAATAAAGAAAATTTGAATCTAAATGATGAAAAAAAATTAAAAAACACAAATTACAAAATCACCTCTTATCAAAAAGATGACAAGTCACATAAGTGATCCTTGAGTCATCCTCACTTAGATGACTTGTACCAAAATAGGCAACCCCTTATGGTAAAAGGGATGACCAAGGCTATGACCCCAAACCTAGATTACACAAAAATTCAAAATTTAGCAAGAAAACTAAAAAATTGAAAATATAATTACGTCTCCCACATAGCCACCTACCCTTTCTAACTAACAAAACTTAGGGGCATTGTGCCTTCCTCTTTTACATCATACACCTTCATTGTCATATCTTTACATTCGAAGAGCATCGTTTTTTTCCCTTTACACACTATGCTTTCATTGATAGATCTTTACATTTAGGGGCATCATGATTTCTACCTTGTACATTATGTCATTTATTGTAATATCTTATACATTCCTCCTTTCCACATCACTTTACACCTCGTAGCATTATCTTTCCCATGTGACGTCAATTACCTTAACATTGCCTTCTCATTCTTACACTTTACACATGTATTTGCATGATTAATCATGTTCTGAGAGTTACACTAGGGACATTGCAAGCCTTCCCTACCATTTAATTATATTTTATGCCATGGATTGAGATCCTTAATACATTAGAGGCACTACATATGAACCTTCCTTGTACTATCAACTACATGTTATGCCATGTATCAATATTTTCATTCCCATTAGGGGCCTATCACCTTCCTTTTCTTTTATGTGCTACTATGTTGGGGACATATGCCTTTTATAGTGTCCTATATGCTAACACAAGTATTTCTAACTATTGAGGATCACATCAACAATCATATTTGGTGGATCAGGGTCAGTTACCCCCGGATCTATCTCAACAATTGGATCACTTGGTGGAGCTTGATGGGGCTATGCAATGCCCTTGCTTTGTACTTCTTCTTGTTTTAATAAAAAAATTACCCCTCCTTTATGTTAAATATTCCTCATTATTAACTTTAGATGCATCGTATTGGATTATTAATTAGCACAAATTAAAGTTAAGAAAGGCTTCTTTTCTTTAGACCCCTTTATAAAAGATGAAGGAAATAAGAGCGAATGAATAAACAAAGTTTGCATTTTTATGAGCCTATGAGGCTATGCAAAGTAAAGAATATGGCGCGTAATTCTAGAGGGCTCCATAAAGGGAAGGAGAAACACTATTCTACAAAACCGCAATTTCAGGCAATACTTCTTGTGTGTTGTAATAAGTAGTTGCAGTGATTAGGTAGGGTCTATCCAACTACTGAACAAGAATTTTTAGAAGTTTATCACAATGGGAGACATCAATTGGAAGTGTATGAGATTTGTTCTACCAATTATTATATAATATTCCATCGAGTGGAATTCCAACTTTCTCAATAATGAGAAACATAAAGTAGTAGGAAGAAAAGGCTTTTCAAGATCGCACCAACAAATTTTTGACATGTTTAGTGTATTTTAATTTTAAAGTTGAATACGTTGACTAACCGTTGGGAATAATAAATGTATTAAGAAGAGATTTAGGCAGGATTTTTGGAATTTGGGAGTGGTGTGTGTGAACATATGGAGCAGCAGAGTGGAAGCCACGTAGCAAAGAACAAAAACAAAAAGTTGCATGGGAAAGGAGAGGACAGGGGTTATCCCAAAGGTGCAGGACCCCCACGTGCAATAAATAAAGAAGAGGTATAGAAGCCTCCATAAATAATACCCTAAGCTTACGTCAAAATTCACCCAAGAGGCTTGGTGGCAAATCGTTCAATGGACTGTCAACGGTTTATGAAATCAAATCAATGATGGATTTTGATGATGAAGTTTGTTGTTTTGTTCAACCTTACCTCCTCAACCAAGGTACTTGAATTATCAACTTGTAAGGTGTCTCCATAGTTGACCCAGATGTCTTTATACACTGAGCATTCCATGAGGAAGTGTTATTTTGTCTCCATCATTCCCTTGTTACAAAATTGACATATTATTTTTTCCCACTCCTCTTTAGGTACCATCTATTTGCCCATTTCACATCTAAGATGATGTGAACTAGTTCATAATTGAGCTATCAACATTTTTGCTTTCCATTTAATATTCACTCTTAAATAGGTTTTTTCTTCATGGTCCTCCTTAGGGTTAAATTCCTTGATATAGTAATTTTTTTTTCGCCCTATTTGTTTTATGCATATAGCATTTTTAAAGTTTTCTCACATATTTGTTTTATGCAATAGTTTATTGCCACCACTTCATGCATGCTAAGTTTTCATCTTTAAAATCCCTAAACAAATTATTTAAAACTGACTACTTTTGCCTCATTTTAATATAGAAAAAGAGAAGTTATAAATTGGTTGTAAGGTTAACGTTATTTTTTACTCATACATGACACTCAAACACCAAAAATTTAAGAACTAAACTAGCTTCATGCACAAAGTCTCTAATATTTTTTATTTTTCCATTAAGATTTTGACCCTCTCCTTAATCAACAAGAAGATCTTATATATGATCTGAATAAAATTCACATTCAAAAAAAATATGTTAAAAGAATAAGAAGTTTATAACAAAAAAATGGTAGATTGGTATTCACAACGCATAATTAAAAAAAATGAAACAATACCACAATTAAGAGGCAGATTATATGAGTATATCACTATAACCTCATATTGAAACATTGTTGAAAATTTAACGTATGCAAGGGTTTCTAGTAGACCTAATATTACACTTGTTATAAGCAACGGACAGCAGTAAAAAAAAAAAAAGAAAAACTTTGAGATATCTTCAAACAACAACTGAGCACAGAATTACCTTCAGCAAGAGTTAAAAAAATCTTTGAAGCTTACAAGTTATTGTGATGCAGATTGAGCAGGGGATATTGATAGCAATAGATCAACTTCATAATGCTACTTTATTATTAGTGGAGCTGCTTACTTCCATGGGGAAGTAAGCAACAAAGCATACAAGCAAGCAATAAAGGAATCAATGTGGTTGACAAGATTACCCAAGAGGTTGGGATTGAACAAATCCAACCAACAGTGTTGAAGGATGACAGTCAAATTTGTATTGTCATGACAAAGCATTCAAAGTGTTATGGGAAAGTCAAGCACATCGTACTGTGCAACTAAAATGATGATGGCAAGTGCATTGACAAAGACACTACCAAGAAACAAGGTTGAGTGGAACGATTGAATATACTACAGCCAGATTGAGAAATATTTAATTAGGAGAGAGTCTCAGATATACAGAAATGCTAGTCATATATTTAGTGATTTAGTATTGCATTTAAGATTTCTATTGTAATAAAAGACAGCACATCAGAACACTCATGTAAGTGTTGTTAGGAATAGATTAATTGGAGGTTAATAAATGAATTTAAAGCAGTTTGGTTACTTGTTTAAAAAAAAAAAAAACCTATTTCAGAAAGTGAGATGAATAAAAGAGAAATACAGTTCTGATTTATTTTAGTTCTACATATTTATCTAAATGCAGTTCCAGTTCAGGATATTCACAATTTCATTTAACAATAGTTTGATTTTGGAGGACTGTTACAAAGTTCCCATTCTGCACATTAGGGGTCATCCAGTAAAAGCTTATCGGTTTGGGAAAATTCATTGTCACAAGTAAAATTCACCGCCAGCAATTCACCATCACGGAAAATTTACCGCCATGACAAATTCACAAGTAAAATTCACCACCACCAATTCACCGCAGAAGAAAATTGCTGGTGGTGCAATCTCATTTCTTTGATGATAGATTCCAACCTGGACCAAACATAAATTCATTCAAATCTAAGAGCTCGTGAAAAGACTAACCTGAAATCTATTCCAACACTTTTCAAGGCAATTTCAATAAACCCATTCCGGCCACTGTTTTTGTTTCTTATGAAGTAAAATAAAATTCAGAAATGCTAGTAGATGAGAAATTTTAGTCTGTGGGAACATTTGAATGAGTTCGGAACAGGTGAAAACTAGTATTTAGCATTGCCAATCAGTTGAATTCCACGGCAGCAATAGGCTTTAATTCAAGACCTGGTAGATATTAGATGCTTTCTAAAGAAAGAACTCCCTAAGGTTCATGAGATGGGCAGCTTATCTTGTAAGGAGTATGAACTGAAGGTTTGCCAAATACAAGAAGAGATTGTACCTTTTTAGTCCCACATTATTCGCTCTCTCAGATAAAAACAGACAATATACAGAATTCTATAAGAATTTGTAAAGAGCGGGCGGTGAGGAAAGAAAACGCATGAGGAGGAATAGAGTTCACTCCAACAATCAGACTTTTACGTAGGTTGATACCGTGGATCTGAGCTCCGTCTTTTTGTTTTTGTTTTTTCCAATGCTATATTTTATTTTAATTTAGAATTATTTTTAAAAATTTATACAGATTTTATTTTATTTTTCTTGTTATTATTGTAATTACAATTTTTTTTTAAATTGAAAAGATCGAAAAATTAAGGAAAATTTATCTAAATGATCAAAAAAAAATTAAAAACACAAGTTATAAAATCACCTCTTATCAAAAAGATGACTTGACAAGTCACATAAATGATCCTTCAGTCACACTCACTTAGATAGCTTGCCTTACCAAAATAGGCAATCCCTTATGGTAAAAGGGATGACCAGGGTATGCCCCCAACCTAGATTACCCAAAATTCAAAATTTAGCAAGAAAACTAAAAATTTGAAAATATAATTACATCTCCCACATAGAGACCTACCCTTTGTAACTAACAAAACTTAAGGGCGTTGTGCCTTCCTCTTTTACATCATACGCCTTCATTGCCATATCTTTACATTTGGAGGGGTATCATTTTTTCCCTTTACACACTATGCTTTCATTGATAGATTTTTACATTTAGGTGCATCATGTTTTCTACCTTATACATTATTTCATTTATTGTAATATCTTGATTTAGGGGAATCATGCATTCCCCCTTTCCACATCTCTTTGCACCTTGTAGCATTATATTTCCCATGTAGCATCAATTACCTTAACATTTCCTTCTCATGCTTACACTTTATACAAGTATTTGCATGATTAATCTGTTGGAGTTATGGGCGGACAGGGTGAATCAATGTCAAAACTTTTTCAACTTTGACCAAGATTTTTCATTCTGATTTCCTTTTCTTTCAACAATAGAGTAGAGTAATCACTTTTGAAAGCACAAAGATATGACAACATTAACTCAGTCTATTTGACAACTTATGAAAATATGATTTGAGTGAGATATCTTGCATTTGCCAAAACATAGCTCAGATTTGATCTCAATATTACTCTGATTAATGCATTCATGAGTTGAATGTAATCATTCATAAACAGAATTGAGAACAGTAATAAACCCAACAGTGAACTGAAACAACAACACAGAAAAGCAGTGAGCACACAGGAGAACAAAGAGACAAAAGATTTGTCGAGTGGAAAACCCTCCTGGGGTAGAAAAACCACTACTAAACTGCCTTTCTGGCTTAATCTTCAAAAACCACTTTTAACAATGCCTTATAGGCTAATTTCTGAGCACCAACCCCTTACTCAGATTTCAGAATTACAATAATAATATATCAAAGGATCTATCTATTTTTAGTTAAGTTCATAACACTCTGCTTCTAATACTCTAAGAATCCAACTCTTGTATTACAGATTTTTCCAATACATCTCTTGATATGGCCAAAATAACTATCTCTCAAAATAACTGGCCAGCAGCACTTTCACTATTTTCAACACCGGTTTTTATATACATTTCAAGTATGTCTGTTATCAAGAAATCTTCAACAAGCGTTTTTCACAAGATTCAGAAACTCTCTTGCTATTATTAGAATATGAAGCTGATTCATAATGATATGTAGATGATGGTAAAAATCAGAGTAATGCCTATCCATAGAGCTTTTAATTTCTGCGCTGAATCAAGAGATTTCAAATTGTAACAAAAAGATTTTCATCAAAGCCATGACTGCCCATAGTAGAAAATCATATCCTCTAAATTCTCAGAGAATATTTTTCCAGAGATTTGATGCCAACAAAAAATGTCGCCATGCAACTATACTTAGAAAAAGTCATGCCGGCCACAATGTATGAGTCTTCGTTAATAATTTGTTGAGACAACAGTCGCCACGTGTTCTTTGTGATTCGCTATGACCTTATGCGAACTATGTATCTTTTCCTTATTTGCTTTCGTCGTGACCCAGAGAATTTGACAAGTCCTCTCGAAGACCACATCAAGTTTCACCGAAAGACTTAAACCTTATCCATTCTGAGTCATTGTGACAAAAGCACACTCTCGCCGAGATGTGTCCTTCATCTGCCTTCGCCAAGACAATATGTAGTCGGGGTGACATCTCGTAGAGCATCCTGTGTCTTACCGAAAGCCCACGTGATCATCCCTGTTCGCCGAGATAAATCAATACCTATGTCGAAGGCAACTTTATCGCCAATCATTCATCCCTCTGTTTGTCGCTGTAACCTTCAACAGTCAGGGAAACGTTATATAGAATACCTTTTGTTTTACCGAAACCCCACTCGATACACATTAATCGCTGTGACACATGGTTTTTCTTGCCAATGAGACCATCTGTCCCAAGCAGGTTGCTATAACATGCCGACATCAGGGAGACCTCCCGTAGATTATATTGTGTCATACCGAAACAACCCGAACACCTTAGATCGCCAAGAGAATTCAATTCTCATACTAACAACGACCATTTGTATTCCATCAGCGAGACATATCAATGTCGGGGAGACCTCTCGTAGAATGCTTGAGTCATACTGAAAGTCATCCTTTCATCCGGTGTCGCTGAGACAATCCAAATCTTATGCCGACAAAGTCTCTTTATGTTCCATCAGCAAGACCGAAGGTCACTTGTCGAGATCTCTCGCCGAAAACCCTAGCTCTTACTGAAGAGACTACCTTTATGTTTTCAGTTGGTGTAACAAATCGAATTCACCAAGACCTTTCTTCGATGCACAAACTCTTACCGAGATGCATACCTTTATGTTGTCAGTCGGCAAGACAAGAGAACCTCGCCAAGACATTATATCGATAGCCATTAGTTTTATCGATAACTCTCTATATGCATACAGTCGGGGAGACACTTGAATTCGCTGAGATACTAAACCCAATACTCCAAGTCTGGCCAAAGTGAATCTTTTAATGCGCCCATCGGTGAGACCAAAAGAGTTCGCTACGACCATATAATGACGCCACAACTCTCGCCGATAAACTTCCACATGCACTAGTCGAGGAGACATTCCAAGTTCGATGAGACACTACCCCAATAACAAAACTCCTGCCGATAAGTTCATCTTCCTTCGGTCGGTGAGACAATATGTTTTCACTAAGACATCATTCTGACGGGTATTATTTATGCCGATATGAACTTTCTTGTGTCAGTCGCCAAGACACAAAGCGCTCGATGAAACAACATGCCGATAGGGATTTCTTACGCCGATGAACCACCTCATGTATTAGTCAGTGAGACCCGACTCATTCAGTAAGACCTCTCAGCGGTGAACAAACCTCATGCCGATAGACTTTTCTTCTATCGCCAAGACCACGTGAATGTCACGCCGAAAGCTTCCTGTATGTAAAAACAAATCGTTATGACATCAGAAATGTCTTGTCGATAGGCAACACAGACATTTCAAAATGGATCGGGGAGACCCTGCCGTTCTCACGACAATAAGTGTAAGCCCGAATGAGAAACAACCAAAAACATTAGACAAATGAGATGTCAAAACCAAGGTAACTGTAATGCCTTTACAAATGTGAGTTCAAGGAATGTAATCAAATAGCTTGTAATCATGTGAAATACACTAGTGGTATGCAAGGAGAACCATCTTGACAAAGAAACCATCTGTCAAACTCTGTCAGTCAAAGAAATAGCATTCATAACATGAACCAGAGATCTCATCACCATGAATTTGAATCATAACAAATAACTGTCTGTAATAGCCAAGAGACATTAAAGAAGTGCCATAATAAATCATAAAGATCCAAACTGAGACTGATCATCAAAGAGAACCAACTGAAAGGGATTTTGTCATCAAGGACAAACCATATGATCACAACTGAGATCCAACAAACTCCCCCTTTGTCCTTGATGGAAAAACACAAATGACTCTCCCCCTTTTTGCCTCAATGACAAAGGATAGAAGAGAATAATGTGCAATGCCAGGAAACACGACTGAGAAGCCAACCAAATACCATAAGAACTCGCTGCAAATAGAGAAATAGTGCAGCAGACATATTGAATAACTTCACATAACCAATGTAAGATAGAGCATCATATTGTAACAACACAACTTCACTCACTTCAAATGCACAGAATTTATCAAAGAAATCAGCTGTAACAACCTGTGCTATAACTCCCACTTCGAAATCAGAAACTTAATAACATCATGCAGATAATATATCTTCAAGGCAACACACCAAAGCTCTCTCCTTTTGATTCTATCAAAACATGAATTCAAGCAGCTTTCATATATATAACTTGCACTCACTTTCACACACAACACTCAATTTCAAAGTTAAAAAAATAAGTCCCAGCCATACACGATGAGGTTAATACTACCAGTCACCTTCCTTCATCGAAACACAAACATCAGAGCATATCCCATGAACATACACAGTTCTCAAGACTGATGTAGCAACCTTCTTAGATCACTGTACCATACTTACAAGACCAAAACACTCAATTCCTTCATAACATCTTGCAAAATACATTGTAAGTATCTTCATTGAGCACACAATCTTAACTCAGCTTCTTCATGCAATACCGAATAATATCATCACAGAAATAATTCATAACATCAAACATGTTTTTCAATCACTGTTCTCCAAAGATAAATCCATTGACATCCCTTCAAAAACAAAGGATTTCTTATCTTTAATATGTTGAGGAACTCACCTATATGTCTCCACACCACTCAAAGATGTCATAAGGACATACCATTATTTCCAAAACCCAAGCATCCAAAAGGTTCATTTAAAAACAATGTGCACTGTCATTTCAAAAACTTCTGAAAATTGTCAACCATTAGACCAAGCAAAAATATTCCTTAACATCTTATACCACCAAAAGAAAATGCAAGATGCCATACCTCATTCTAGACTCCATAGGGGTAAAATATATTACCATAATAGACTCCCCCTGAGTCTTTGCTTCTTCTCAAGACCTGGAAGGCAACACTTGTGCAAGGAGTGCACAAGGATTTTTCTCATAAGCATCTTTATTGTTCTTCTTGTCATCTTGATTGCTCTTTCTTCTCCACTCCAATGAAAACTTTTTCACTTGTTTTCTTGAAGTACCTATCTTTCTATTGAATCTGCATTGTTGTACTTTATGTCCAATGTTATTACATCTGAAACAAATGACATTGTGATTGTTCTGAGAAATAGAAGACTTCCTACAGACATTTCCAGCATTGTTCCCTACATTCTTATCACTTGTATTTATTCTACAGTCTCTTCTCAAGTGACCAAAATTGTTACAGTTGTAACACACCACATCCTCATTTCTAGGGGCATTAGAATGATTCTTATTTGACCATCTTATGCAATCAATTGGCTTATGACCATAGTCATTACAAACATAACAATATCCTTGGAAAGAATGATTATACCTAAATGAGTGATCATGCCAAGGATGTGAAGATCTGAAGACATTTTTACTTTCTCTCTGAATACCTTTAGATTGTCTTCTAGTGTCAATGTTATCCTTTGATGCAGCAATACTGTAACCAAGATCAACCTTCATTCTTGGTGTTTGCTTGGCTGTAAAATTCTTTCCATCTGAAGTAGTAAACACTGTTTCATGTTTAGATTTGTCTACATAGCTTTGTCCAGCCTCATATCCCACTCCTGTAGGATCTTTAGAATGCTTTTTCCTGCCCAACATCTCATTTAATATATTAGTACTATGATCAAATTTCTGAATTTTAATAGATTGAGCCTTGAAACTTTCAAGCTCTTTTCTTAAAGCAACTACCTCTTCTTCAAGTTTTAGACAAACAATCTTTTTAATCTCCAAATCAGAACTCACAACATCTGCAATCCTCTTATATTCTTCAATTTCAATTTTCTGATTAATAATCATATCATCCTTAAGAGTTAGTTCTTTTAACAAGGAATCATTATTTGAATATTTCTTTAAAGAATCAATCTCTTTTTCTAGTTTATTACACAACTCATCCTTGTCTTTTAACATGACTTCCAAACTCTCTTTTTGTTGAAGCTGTCTTGTTAAAAATTGGTTTTCTTTTCTAAGCTGCTTAATAGTATCTAAGGCACATAGGAGTTCACCTTCCAAATCAACCTCACTTTCTGGTTCATCATATTCCTGTTCAGAGTTAACTTCACCCAAAGATTGATCTACTTTTACACAAGTTTCTTGATCATTTAAATATTCATTAATGATCTCCTTGTACTTCTTTTCAAAACTATGAAGGTTTACACCTTCTTCACTCTTAGATGTTTCACAACTTATTTCAGTATCCAAAGATATGTCCTCTTGTAACTCATTATTCTGATTCATTTCAGACAACTTGTCCCAAACTTCCTTAGCGCTGCTATAATGAATGACTTTTGTAATGAGTTTATTTGGCAAGTTATTAAAAATAGCATTTATAGCTCTGGTATTAAATTCAAGTGCTTTCTTCTCTTCAAGAATGGAAGGAGATGTTGCAGATTTAGTACAGCCCTTTTCAACTACTTCCCACACTTCAGACCCTAAAGAAAGTATGTTTCCATCCTATGTTTCCATATAATAAAGTTTGTACCTTCGAACTGAGGAGTTCCAGATCTAGGATACTCTACCATTTCAGAGCTACTGTTTATGAACTCTTCCCCGTTATTCCTTATACTAGATTCAGGTTGAACATGATGAATAGCATTTTGCTGAGAACATCTTTTTCCCTTATTCCTTTTTTTCTTTCCCATATTAACCAAAGTACTCCAAGAAACCAGGAACAATCCTAGGTGGTTTAGACCTATCAGAGGACGCTACGCTCTGATACCAATTGTTGGAGTTATGGGCAGACACTGAGAGGGGGGTGAATCAGTGTCAAAACTTTTTCAACTTCGACCAAGATTTTTCAATTTGATTTCCTTTTCCTTCAACAATAGAGTAGAGTAATCACTTTTGAAAGCACAAAGATATGACAACATTAACTCAGTCTATTTGACAACTTATGAAAATATGATTTGAGTGAGATATCTTGCATTTTCCAAAACATAGCTCAGATTTGATCTCAATATTACTCTGATTAATGCATTCATGAGTTGAATGTAATCATTCATAAATAGAATTGAGAATAGTAATAAACCCAACAGTGAACTGAAACAATAACAACACAGAAAAGTAGTGAGCACACAGAAGAACAAAGAGACAAAAGATTTGCCAAGTGGAAAACCCTCCTGGGGTAGAAAAACCACTACTAAACTACCTTTCTGGCTTAATCTTCAAAAACCACTTTTAACAATGCCTTATAGGCTAATTTCTGAGCACCAACTCAAGGAGCACCAACCCCTCATTTAGAAACACCAATCTCAAGGAGCACCAACCCCTTACTCAGATTTCAGAATTACAATAATAATATATCAGAGGATCTATCTGTTTTTAGTTAAGTTCATAACACTCTGCTTCTAATACTCTAGGAATCCAACTCTTGTATTACAGAGTTTTCCAATACATCTCTTGATACGGCCAAAATAACTATCTCTCAAAATAACTGGCCAGCAGCACTTTCACTGTTTTCAACACTGGTTTTTATATACATTTCAAGTATGTTTGTTATCAAGAAATCTTCAACAAGCGTTTTTCACAAGATTCAAAAACTCTCTTGCTATTATTAGAATATGAAGTTGATTCATAATGATCTGTAGATGATGGTAAAAATCAGAGTAACGCCTATCCATAGAGCTTTTAATTTTTGCGCTGAATCAGGAGATTTCAAATTGTAACAAAAATATTTTCATCAAAGCCATGACTGCCCACAGCAGAAAATCATATCCTCTAAATTCTCAGAGAATATTTTTCCAGAGATTTGATGCCAACAAAAAATGTCGCCATGCAACTATACTTAGAAAAAATCATGCCGGCCACAATGTATGAGTCTTCGTTAATAATTTGCTGAGACAACAGTCGCCACGTGTTCTTTGTGATTCGCTATGACCTTATGCGAGCTGTGTATCTTTTCCTTATTTGCTTTCGCCGTGACCTAGAGAAGTTGGCAAGTCCTCTCGAAGACCACATCAAGTTTCACCGAAAGACTTAAACCTTATCCATTCTAAGTCGCTGTGACAAAAGCACACTCTCGCCGAGATGTGTCCTTCATCCGCCTTCGCCAAGACAATGTGTAGTCGGGGTGACATCTCGTAGAGCATCCTGTGTCTTACCGAAAGCCCACGTGATCATCCTATTCGCCAAGATAAATCAATACCTATGCTAAAGGCAACTTTATCACTAGTCATTCATCCCTCTGTTTGTCGCTGTAACCTTCAACAGTCGGGGAGACATTATATAGAATACCTTTTGTTTTACCGAAACCCCACTTGATACACATTAATCGTTGTGACACATGGTTTTTCTTGCCGATGAGACCATCTGTCCCAAGCAGGTCGCTATAACATGCTGACATCGGGGAGACCTCCCGTAGATTATATTGTGTCATACCGAAACAACCCGAACACCTTAGATCGCCAAGCGAATTCAATTCCCATACCGACAAAGACCATTTGTATTCCATCGGCGAGACATATCAATGTCGGGGAGACCTCTCGTAGAATGCTTGAGTCATACCAAAAGTCATCCTTTCATTCGGTGTCGTTGAGACAATCCAAATCTTATGTCGACGAAGTCCCTTTATGTTCCATCGGCGAGACCGAAGGTCACTCGCCAAGACCTCTCACCAAAAACCCTAGCTCTTACCGAAGAGACTACCTTTATGTTTTCAGTCGGTGTAACAAATCAAATTCACCAAGACCTTTCTTCGATGCACAAACTCTTACTGAGATGCATACCTTTACATTGTCAATCGGCAAGACAAGAAAACCTCGCCAAGACATTATATCGATAGCCATTAGTTTTACCGATAAGTCTCCATATGCATATGGTCGGGGAGACACACTTGAATTCGCTGAGATACTAAACCGAATACTCCAAGCCTGGCCGAAGTGAATTTTTTAATGTGCCCATTAGTGAGACCAAAAGAGTTCGCTATGACCATATAACGATACCACAACTCTCGCCGATAGACTTCCACATGCACTAGTCAGGGAGACATTTCAAGTTCAATGAGACACTACCCCGATAACAAAACTCCTGCTGATAAGTTCACCTTCCTTCGGTCGGTGAGATAATATGTTTTCGCTAAGACATCATTCTGACGGGTATTGCTTATGCCGATATGAACTTTCTTGTGTCGGTCACCAAGACACAAAGCGCTCAATGAAACAACATGCCAATAGGGATTTCTTACGCCGATGAACCACCTCATGTATTAGTCGGTGAGACCTGACTCATTCAGTAAGACCTCTTAGCAGTGAACAAACCTCATGCCGATAGACTTTTCTTCTGTTGCCAAGACCACGTGAATGTCACGCCGAAAGCTGCTTGTATGTAAAACCAAATCGTTATGACAGCAAAAATGTCTTGTCGATAGGCAACACAGACATTTCAGAATGGATCAGGGAGACCCTACCATTCTCACGACGATAAGTGTAAGCCCAAATGAGAAACAACCAAAAACATTAGACAAATGAGATGTCAGAACCAAGGTAACTGTAATGCCTTTACAAATGTGAGTTCAAGGAATGTAATCAAATAGCTTGTAATCATGTGAAATACACTAGTGGTATGCAAGGAGAACCATCTTGACAAAGAAACCATCTGTCAAACTCTGTCAGTCAAAGAAATAGCATTCATAACATGAACCAGAGATCTCATCACCATGAATTTGAATCATAACAAATAACTGTCTGTAATAGCCAAGAGACATTAAAGAAGTGCCATAATAAATCATAAAGATCCAAACTGAGACTGATCATCAAAGAGAACTAACTAAAAGGGATTTTGTCATCAAGGACAAACCATATGATCACAACTGAGATCCAACTTAATCATGTTCTAAGAGTCACAATAGGGACATTACAATCCTTCCTTACCTTATTAATTATATTTTATACCATGTATTGAGATCCTTAATATATTAGAGGCATTACATATGAACCTTCCTTGCACTATCAACTACATGTTATGCCATGTATCAAGATTTTTATTTCCATTAGGGACCTATCACCTTCCTTTTCTTATTTGTGCTACTATGTTGGGGCCACATGCCTTTGGTAGTGTCTTATATGCTAACACATGTCTTTCTAACTATTGAGGGTCACATCAACAATCATATTTTTGCATGTTGGGGTACACATTATTCCTTGATGACAACTCCAACCTATGTGCTTCCCACAACTATCATTCAATATACTTTATTTGACTGATACATAACCAATTCATTTACAATTATTACTTTATATGATTTACATGCTTAAATTTCTAGGTTACACATACATTCATGTATTATTTTTCCTTCTCCTTCAATTCCTTGTAGCCTACAAACACAACCAAATGTAGAGGATATTCTATCACTAACAATCACATGTTATGTTTTGCAAATAGTTATAGGCACCTATAGAAACTCATCACTAGCATATGGCATACCAACAACCCATGTGCCCTATCACCCAATGGCTACCAAGTGAGGTAGAGAATTGCCTCTTTCCATATAGGAAAAACATCTCTAACCCCAATCCTTGACTCTCTCTCTTATGATCGTTGGCTATGAGATTCAAATTACAATTGTTCTTACTTGCATTACAAAAGCTACATATAGCATATATTTCCTCTATTTTCACGTTCTCATGGAGAGCACATCCTAAAGGATAAACCTACATGATCACATTTAATAGGGTCCATTATTTTATATGGACCCTCATTATATTCTTCAATGTCTAAATATTTACTTTACATGCATGTTTGTGAGTGCTATATACTTTGATGTGAATAATCATTTTAGAATTCACATGCATCTCAAAGTGAGGGAAAAATGTAATAGTCAAATCCACATGTACCCATGTTATATCCCATTTAATGTGTTTCAACTTTGAAAGAGTTGTTTAATATGTTTACATATCAAATGGCATTGTTTTGTAAAAAAATGGATTCTTCCCCTATGCTTTTACTCATCCCTCACACACATTGCTATACATTTATCCCTTAATCTATCCACATATGCACAAACTTCTATATATTCCCTCAATTCACACACTAATTACACAAATTTGTGTATGTATATAGGTATATATTTGTTGTATATATTAATTTGAACCTTTTTATGTCATAGGTCATTTCTATTGGCAAAGGCTCAACTCTACAATCACATTGATTATTAAAATTTTAAAAATTTAAATTTAAATTTTCATCAACTACCACCCAATTCTTTCCCACAAAGTGCATGCTTGACACACATTTGTATGATTTATTGTTATTTTCTTGTATTTAAAGACATTTGTTTGCAGGCACTTCACATCTCATTTCAAAACATCATCTCCTCTCAAATCATTCTAAGCATTATCATTTCCTTTTAAGGAAGGAAATGTTTGAATCGAGTGCTCTATTATAACAAATATAGATCTACACATTCATTATAGGAACATTCGCATGGTTGAGATTTATTATCTTCAAGTTTTTAAACACATTTCAAATGGTCAAAACCTAGGTGAACATGTCTCCTTAAAACATAATAGTAGCCCTTTAAAAGGTACCTTTAAATACCATCAATTTTTAAATCAACATAAAAGGTCAAGCAAATAAAGATCAATCAAGTGAATACCACGACAAAAATACACATTTTGTTAGATCATTTTTGCAAGTGCAAGACATGTTCATAGGCATAAATTTGACCCTAGTCCATATATTCAATCTCTCGTGACAAGATACAAATGAAAGCACGCGTTTGTAAGACTATAATAAATAAGATTTCATAATCTTCAGCAAAAACATTCATTTTTCAATCATAAAATTAAATATCTCTTCTCCGAATTCAAATTCTATACTTTAACATCTAATTCAAATTACATTAACATAATATATATAATATTCCTCCTTATTAACTTAAAATGCATCTAATTGGATTATTAAATTAGCACAAATTAAAGTTAATAAAGGCTTCTTTTTTTCCTCTAGACCCCTTTTATAAAAGATGAAGGAAATAAGAGTGAATGAATAAACAAAGTTCGCATTTTTATAAGCCTGTGGGGTTATGCAGAGTAAAGATTATGGCGCGTCATTCTAGATGACCCCATAAAGGGAGGGAGAATCACTATTTTTCAGGCAATACTTGCTGTGTGTTGTAATTAGTAGTTGCAGTGATAAGGTGGGGTCTTTCGAACTGCTAAACAAGAATTTTCAGAAGTTTATCACAATGGGAGACATCAATTATTGGAAGTGTATGAGATCCATCCTTTGTGGAACTATTCTACCAGTTATTATATAATATTCCATCGGATGTACATAACTTTTCCCTCTTGGAATTCCAACTCTCTCAATAATTAGAAACATATACCTAGTAGTAGAAAGAAAAAGTTTTTCAAGATCCCACAAACAATTTTTGACATGTTTAATGTATTTTAATTTTAAAGTTATATGTTTGGTTGACCGTTGGGAATAATAAATGTATTAAGAAGAGATTTAGGTAGGTTTTTTGGAATTTGGGAGTGGTGTGTGTGAACATATGGAGCAGAAGAGTGGAAGCTACGTACCAGAGAACAAAAAGAAAAACAAAAAGTCGCATGGGAAAGGAGAGGACAGGGGTTATTCCCAGAGGTGGAAGACCCCCACGTGCAAGAACTGCAATTCCACTATGTCCTTT
Source organism: Sequoia sempervirens (assembly GCA_007258455.2). Taxonomy (NCBI): domain Eukaryota; kingdom Viridiplantae; phylum Streptophyta; class Pinopsida; order Cupressales; family Cupressaceae; genus Sequoia; species Sequoia sempervirens. The sequence continues at coordinate 45,353 of VDFB02319987.1, forward strand.
TCCATTGTTTGTTCTCTCGTTCCAAATTAAAGCTTTTTAATATCCTTCAAATTTTGGGATTTTACATCCTTCATGTTCATGGGTCTCCTAAGGATGATAATGTCTTTTCCTTCTACTATGGGTTCCAAACCAGGTTCTATTCTCCAAGGACAACCTATACAATTCTAGCTTACCATTGATAAATATTCCTAAGGGGACCCAAGTTCCTATTTTTGGTGTGTAATTATGTCACTAATTTGAGCCTTTCCATTTTGTAACCAAGTCCATTTTCCTTCAATTTTCTTGTTGCCTTTACTTTTTCCCACTCTTTTCATCTTTCATCTTGTTGTATTATGGTTAAGTCTTCGTCAAGGTAAATTTGTGTACCTCTAAGGAACTAAGTGTTCCTTAGTAGGATGTTCTTGTCTTCAAGGTTCCCCAATGTAACTCTTATGTGCCTACTCTTGCCATCTCATCCATTTTCCAATCATGTTTTTTTGTTGAATGACTCCTGACCATTGTAGTTTATCCTTAAAAATGTCTCTTGTTAGCTTTTTTGTGGTTTCTTTGTTATTGTAGTCTTTTAATCCTTTAAAAATGACATTCACAACCCTGCCACTTCTATCCTTCTCTTCTCTTATCTACCTCCTAACTTGTTTCTCTATGTCTCTTTGTGTGTTTGATGGACCTACGTGAGCCTAGGATTGGCCTCCTCTAATTGATCCGTAGCTCATTTTATTGTATCATGTTGTCCGCGATTAATCTCTTATATTGCGAATTGTTGCTTTCTTCAAAAAAAAAAAAAAATTAAAAACGGGCTATCATTTCTTAGGTTATTTTTGGTCTTTCTATTTTATTTTATTTGAAATGTGTGCGAGGCCACCATTTCTTTAAAAGAGGAGTGTTTGATTTTACAAGGAGAAAGGAGGGACTTCACCTAAGAAGAAAGGAGGGTTAAGAAAATAATTTAAGAAAGAAGGTGGGGACCACGTTTCAGAATGAGTAAATTAAGAAAAAGGAACAAGAATTATTTTAGATGGGTGAAAATAAGGTTGAGTGTAAGCCAAAGTGGGGAAGACTTCAATTTTAATATTTTTTTCTATATTTGTCACGAAGTTAATTAGTTGTAATTTTAGTATTTCTAATTAATGAAAGAGAAGAAACATTTATATTAATGATGTTTGTTGTTTAGTTCAAGTGGTCTTGTGGAAAGTGCCTATGTGCATGTATTTGTGTTTGTTGACTACAAAGACAATCTTAATATACAAGACCAAATAGGATCACTTGCAGCAACTACAAAGTGAACAATTTCTGCAGAAATAACTTGCAGCAGTGATTAGGTATCAAGACTATAAGCTAATTAGCAACAATTAATTGCTTCCAATGGCTATGTATGGCGAGGCCAATGTGCTCTCGGCACTAGGTAGACTCTGGTGCCATTAGCATGGTATCGAAGTGGGATACACTCTAGGAGTAAGTGTATTGTATATTTTTTGGAGTCGGACGAAGTCCAAAATGGCAAAGGTTGTGTATGGGTGTAGCCTTGCTTTTGCTAGAAGAGTTGTAGTGACTAAGGATAGTCAGATGCCGCTAAGAAGAAAAATGGTAGAGATTGTTGCAGCAACAGAACTTGCATGTATAATGAATAAAGTATTGGAAGTTGTAAGAGGAATGCACGCTAAAAGTCAAGCACTTGAGAGGAATTAAAGGAGAGATCGAGCACATGAAGGTGTTGACAGTAATAGTGAAGCAATTGAGACAATAGCATAAGAAAATGTAGAAGCAAGTGATGAAATGAATGCAAGAGAAAGGAGGCTCCTTCAGACTATTTAAAAAATTAGAATGCTTCTTAGGGAGCCTAGAATCAAATGAATAATCATTTCCATAAGAGAAATGGGGGAATATTTCAAGTATGATGAGGTAGAAGATTCAAGGAGAGTGAAGGTTGCACAAACTTGGTTAAAAGGGCATGCTCTGATTTGGTGGAAAGAGATGTAGACTAAATGAAGAAGAAATGATAGAGAGAAAATAACTAGGTGGGATAGAGTGGGAACAAAATGAAGGCTAAATTTCTACTAGGCTTCTCAAGAAAATATAGAACTTTTTAAAAGGTGTGAAAAGCTACACCAAAGAGTTCTATAAAAAAATTATCAGGTCAGGCCATGAGAAGGTAGCTCAATGATATTTTTACATCTATATGCTGATTCTATCATTATGAGCAATGATTAAAAATGTTAGTCTTAATTACTTGTAAAATTTTAGATATTATTGTTTGGTTATTCAAATGTTAAGGGTTAGTGGGAAGAGTCAAATCTATCTTAATAAAGAGAGGTACATTAGGAACATTCTTAAGAAATTTAGGATAGAGAATTGCAAACCAATAAGTACTCCAACAGGAATGGGTACGAAGCTTTCATTAGAAATATGTCTCAAAACACAAGTAGTAAATTATATGAGTACAATTTCAATGTATACAATGGTTTCTAGTAAACCTGATATTGCACATGTTGTAACCATTCCACATGTTGTAACCATTCTTGAACCAGTTTTCCAGTATTCTTGGACCACAACAATGTGCAGCAGTCAAAAGAATTTTCTAATATCTTTAAGCAACAATTAAGCACTGAATTATATTCAGTGGGACTTCAGAAGAATGTCTAAAGCTTATTGAGGTTATTGTGATGCAGATTGGGTGGGGATATTGATGCTATTTGTTCTTTAGTTTTGTGGGCAACAAACACTTGACAATTTCTCTTTCAAGCATAGGAGAAGAATACATATTAACATGTCAAGCAGCAAAAGAGTAAATATGGTTGAGAAGGATCGCTCAAACCAAACCAACAGTGTTGAAGTGTGAAAGCCAATGTTCTATTGCCATGACAAAGCATTTAAAGTGTCTTGAAAAAGTTAAGCATGTAGTAATACAATAACATTTTATTTGTGAACAAATTGAGAAGAACTTTGTACAGATGGAGTATTATGCAACTGAAATGATGGTGGCAGATGCAAGACATATGCACTATCAAGAAACAATTTCAATGTACTCTAGCCTGGTTGAAAAATATTTGGGTATGCAGAAATAGTAGCCATATGTTTAGGGATTTAGTATTGCATGGTTGTTAAGAATAGATTAATTGGAAGTTAATGAATAAATATAAGGAAGTTTATATAGTCTTTTAGAAGGACTCTCCTACTTGGTTTTACTAAAAACGTGCATCCCTGTTTCGGTTAGTGAGATAAATAAAGAGACAAAAATCTACTTTTCTTCGGGGAAGGAGGATATCTATACGCTGTTACAACATTGTGGAGTATAATGGAAAAGCTTTCTGAGCTTGAATTTACACAGGGGCTATTTTGCAATTGTTACAATCCCATTTATTTGATGAAGGGTTCCAACCTGGACCAAACATAAATTCATTTGCACACTTGAATACAACAGGCTGTGAACAAACTAACCTGAAATATATTTTCAACAACCCCATTTTGGCAATTGTTTTTGCTTTTTATTAAACTGAAATAAAATTCTGAAATGCTGGAAGAAGAGAAAGTTCAGTCTGTGGGAACATTTGAATGAGTTCGGAACGGGCGAAAACTACTTTTTTACATTACCATCAGTTGAATTCGAGGCAGCAATAGGCTTGCTTTGAAGATCTGTTAGATATTATGTTTTAAAAATAATAACCTGGAGGAGAAGTCGTGCCATTTAGTCCCACATTTTGTGTGCTTTGTAAAAGAGAGCATATAATATAGAGAATTGTAAACTTTAAAGCTACGAAAGGGCAGTGAGGAGAGTTGACCCAACAGTACTATAGGGGTTCGGTGACTGTCAGACTACACGAATGTTGATACTAGGGATCTGAGTCCCTTCGATCTTTTACATCCTTACCCACATATTATTTAGCATCTTTATTTTCATTACATATTTAGGTCAATACACTTATTTTAATTAGATATTTAGGCTTAAGAGATTATTTAGCATCTTTATTTTCATTATATATTTAGGTCAATACACTTATTTTAATTATATATATTTAGATCAATGCATTTACTTAAAATAATTTTATATGATTTGATTATTAAAGTTTGTTAATTTGATTATATGAAGTTTGATTAAGAGGTTTTCACTATCATGAGAGATGGGTTTCTTGTGAATCACTACTCATGAAATATGGATCAATGAGTTTGACTCGTAAAACTACCCAGTTGAGTCTTGATAGCAATATCAGATTATCTATTTTGTCAACGTTATTTGAAGTACAATCCAGCCTCATCTCTTATGATATTGGAGTTTTGCACTCAATGATCCCTTGTAGATTCGTTAAGAACCATTCAACCTCACCAAAAGACTAATAACCTATTATAAAATTTGAATTAAATTAAAACAATAACAAATCAATAATTTAATAATTTAAGAAACAATAAAATTGAGAGAAATAATATTAAATACATTGACTCATTCTATTTTTTTGAATCCGTACTAGTTCATGTAAAGCAACATCTGGTGCACATGGATTTCCATATTGTTCAAGAAATCGATCCTGAAATTCTTGGACAGAATCAATAGAGGTTGTTGGCAGGCTATTGAACCAATCCCTAGCTTCTTCGGTGAGTGACATCATGAACAACCTCATATGTAAATCTTCATATGATATATCCAAGTCTCAGACAAAAGCATTAAAATTCCTCAAATGATCTTCAGCAAGAATTGCACTGCTCCCTGTAAACTTAGGAACAAGACTTCTCCAACTGTTATCCATAAAGTAAGGGTATAATTGAAACCTTGTCAAATCAAATTGTCTGATCATTGTTGTGTATTGTTGAGGGGGAGGGTTATGCACGTTTTGATACTAGTACATTGGATTGTTGTATTGTATATGAAGATATGGCACATATTGTTGACCATGAGGTGGTTGCGCATTTGTATGTTGTGATACAGTATACGGTGGATAGTTTGGTTGTTTGTATTGATTTCCCATCTAATTCTGAGGAACCTTTGGCTGATATGAAGGCCCTGCATAATTGTTTCCTTGCTTATGAGGTGATATATACTTTGAAAAACCAGTTGTTTGAGCTTTAATTTGAGCTTCTTGCAATTTCAAATCCTGGAGTTCCTTCATCTTTTGGAGCCTCTGTTGTTCCAGTTCTACTTTTGCTCTTTCTACTTCTTGTCTTTGGAACTCCAACTGTACATCTATTTCTTTGTGAGTCAAGAACTCAAAATTTTCTTGAGGGATTACATTATCAATGGGCTCATTTTGGTTACCCTCCATTCTTTGATCATTTTCTTGTTGATACGTGACTCTTTTAGCCTCGAGTTTAGCCTCAAATTCCACCTGTTTCTGAGGATTATAAAAAGGATTTATTTGTTCTTCATGGGTACAAGGTTCTCCACTTGAATTATCTCTCCATGTATCATAATGGTCATATGTCTCACAATGTGGTCTTGGTGCTTTGTCTTTGTCCGTTATGCACATGTCCTCATTTATCTTCTTACCCTTATCAACTTTATCATCCTTATATGTCCGCTTACTGTTGACACTAGGACCTCCAGCAGGACCTCCTTTGTATTGGAATCTTCTATCATTCATGTTGAATTGATGCAATATTCTTGTCAGAGTCGCCACTCACTTTGTTAAAAGTGAGAAAAATGAAATTATTCTTGATTGTATCCCCAATGGAATCACTCTTTCTGAAACTTCTCAAATTATGAATCTTTCTTCAACGACTCTATATTATAGTCTTCAACCGGATATCCTACAATAACTTCCCCAGCTAAGTCACCAATTTGTTAGCTCTCAAAAACGTAGGAAAAATACCTCAAGAGGTTGTCAATCTCTTGATACGTTTTAGGGTAACAGACAAGGCCAAATGATTTAGACCTTCTACTCTTCAGGTGCTACCAAACCTAGGTGGGTATACCTATTTGAATAAAGCAGACATGACCTTTGTTCATTTCCTAAAGCAATTTACCCACACTAGCAAATGGGAGTGGATAAATGAGTTTTATTCTAGTGCAAATTGTATAAGCAATATCAAGGAAAAAATCTAATGTGTTCATATGAAAAATGAATGAAACCAAATAGTGGAATGGTAAAGACTAGTGCTTTATTGGGTGTATGGAGTCAAATGATAATCTGAAAAGAATAACTTCTTTCTGGCAGATACTCAAATTGATTGGCATACAATTTTAAGTTTATAACTAGTATAAACATGCAAGAATGCGATTACCAAGTTCTTCTTAATAATCCAAATGAGATTCCCTAATTATTATGATTGACTAAAAGGACTTAATCTTTCCTTGAAAGAACCAATTAATCCAATCATACATATACAACAAGTGTGCACTGATAAACTGAAGAATATCCTTGATATATCAGTTTAAAAAATTAGAAAACATCAACCTTGGAGACAACTTCAGCAATACTTCTAATTAACACAACAAACAACTGAAACCAAAAAAATGTCACCACATCAAATGAATTCAATTGAAATCTCCATTGTTTTAAACATGCATCATAGTCTCAAAAAATGTAAACATTCTTTATCCTGTTGTATTTTTTACTTGATCTCTGCCCCTCTATCTGTTGTTGAAAAATGGCTATTTATACATCAGTCATTTGAAAGGACGCGTCCTTTCGTATTCAAATCTCTACGATCTGTTGTATTCGGGATTTTCAAACATTCATCAGACACCCACTATGATGTCCTGCCGCTTCCCCAACACTCCAAGTCTCTCTGACTATCAACAGATCATATATCGCTAGGTAGTCCTGCAGTTACACCGATGTTACGAGTCTCCCCGACACTCTATACCTTCAGTTTTGAGTATCAATGTGACATTGAGGGTCGGGCAAACGTTTCTCTGCTTACATCGTGTTTTGCCGAGATTTATCCTTCGTCAATTCTGATCGCCAAGACATAGTGGTTTTCCTGCCAATGGAACTTCATTCGGCATGACTCTCTTAGCTCTCGCTAATGAACCAAGTCTCATCGATGATTATTTCCTCCACATGCATCACCAAGTTTGAATCCCGTACAACTTTGTCGGTGTGGCATAGGGAATTGACGAAACTTCATGACTTCATATCTATGACAACGACAAAATCCTCCTCTATTTTGTCGGCAAGACCAAACGAATGCTATGAGACTTCACTTTGATGGCTTCAGTCTAGCCGATGAATTTCATTATCAGCAAGACCATGAATATCGCTAAGTCCACCTACCAATGTATTTTCGTTATAGCAACATGGTAAGTCAGCAAGACTTCCTTGAACTCACCCCGATGACATTATACTACCGACAGGATCTACCTCTGCTTTATCGGTGAGACTGAACGAATGTTGTAGGACGCTACTCCGATGACTCAAGTCTCACTGACACCTCTCTTTATGCTTCGATCGGTAAGACACAAATAAGCTCATTATGACTTATACAAATGACCATTGTCTTGCCGATAGGATCCCTATGTTGCTGAGACTGCAAATTCCATCATGTCGATGTGTATCCTTTGGTCGCTAAGACATTTCCAACCTCTTGCCGATATGCTAAAAAAAGACATGCATTAGTATAAAATGATTTTTTATTTTTTATTTTTGGGATCAGTGAGACTTGCAACATGTTACGCCGATATGGTTTATACATTCAAATGCTCAGGGCCATGTGAATTCTATGGGACCAAATGACAGAATTTGAGAAAATATGTTATGAAGAGAGGATTCATGTGCTTATGGTATGGACTTCTTTGGAAACTCATGAGTATAAACAACTGTAAAATTTTCAAAATTTTACAGTTCCAAGAGGGCCAATAAAATATTGTCTATTATCACCAAGCTTACCTACTATAAGGTTTGTGGTGTTTGGTTTTTCAAAATATTCTCCAATATAGGTTGAACTTTAGATTTTTATCATCATGATCTATCTTTGATGTGAAGGTATGAGAAAACCTTTACATTGTCCAAAAAAAATGTTAGAGCTTTGTGTGATGAACACTATGGTAGGGTGATTTACCTTTATATCTAGTTGATGGATAAATTCATGCTAGGTTTTATGATGGGTAATATGCAAAGGTTATATACTTAGAAGTAGAATATTGTCTCATATTACTACTGTGGGTTTGAGTTTTTGTCTAATAAATACTTTGATTCAAAGTAACAAATTGTTATGTTCATACATTCAAAAAGAGGCCACCTCATGTGCAATGTGATTGTTATGTGTTGACCAATAAATTTAACCCCAAAACCTTTAAGACCTTGTGTATAGGTTATGAATCAATTTATGTGGCATATAACTAGGTCAACTTGACTAGTATTTGTGAATCCTTATGATATCTTGATTATGTGTACTTGGTTATAAGACGACTCCACTTGTGAGAACCAAGCATGATACAAATGCAAATAATCAACTATCTCCACTATTGTGCAAGTTATGGATGCCAAGTGCTACCTATCGTGTCTTAACGATTAGCCAAATTTCACTAGTAGCACAAAGGTGAAGATGACGGGAGCTATCCATTTTATGGTATAAGAGTGGTTTAGCCAACTATCACTAGTAATCTGTAAGTGATGAATGCCAAGAGCTAGCTATCACATCTTAGGATTAGTCAACTATCACTAGTAGCACAAAAGTGATAGATGTGAGGAGCTACACATGGTATGATAGGCCTTAGCCAACTTTCACTAGTACCATGCAAGTGATATATGTTAGGAGCTATTCCATACTAGGTTGAACCAACTTTCTCCAATGGCATGAAGGTGATAGATGTACAATCCATCAACTTGAAACGTTCAATATGTTATGGAAATATTATTAATGGTCTCATGTATTATATGTTGTTATACTTACACCTTAGCCAATGATGAGTACAAGTAATATGGGATGCTTTCTTTCTATCATCATTGGTAGTGAACTAAGAAAAAGGATGGGACCCATGGTGTCGTATGGGATGCACTGACATTCATTTTTCTCAATGGGATGTACTCAAAGGGTAAGTGTTAGTGAACCAAGTAATGGTAAGATACATGTAGGAGGTTGCATCCACTTCCTCTTGCCAACTGGTCATTAATTGGAAGTTAATGAATAAATATATGAAATTTTGGATAAAGTCTTTTATGGTGGGGTCTTATGGACAGGGGCTTCCTAAAAGATTTCAATGGTTGTTGCTAAAGTTTTTTAGGAATATTTCAAAGTGGGTAGCCCCATGAATTTTGTAGTGTACTTTAAGCTTCAAAATTTATAGAAGTTGGTGGTCTTGTGAATTTTATTATTTTGCATATTGAATTCAACAAAGTAAAAATTATAAAATAATAAAAAAATTAATTGATGGGAATTTAAAATTCAGATGATTGACAAGTGGCAAAAAAAAATCTTAAGCTGGTGAGATAATTTCTAGCCCACTACAATGCATGCGCTCAAATATATTCTAATTAATCCTATAATATATTTGTTTTTAACTTCATAAGATCCCTGCTTCTTCAAAATTTTAAAGTTCAATACGTTGGCTGACCGTTGGGAATAATAAATGTATTAAGAAGAGATTTAGGCAGGATTTTTGGAATTTGGGAGTGGTGTGTGTGAACATATGGAGCAGCAGAGTGGAAGCCACGTAGCAGAGAACAAAAACAAAAAGCTGCATGGGAAAGGAGAGGACAAGGGTTATTCCCAAAGGTGGAAGACCCCCACGTGCAATAAATAAAGAAGAGGTATAGAAGCCTCCATAAATAATACCCTAAGCCTACGTCAAAATTCACCCAAGAGGCTTGGTGGCAAATCGCTCAATGGACTGTGAACGGTTTATGAAATCAAATCAAATATTTTTATAAGTTTAGGAGGGCAAAGAAGTTTATGGGATCCAAGGTCAGTAGAGGGACTACTAATAGAAAAGTTTAATAGTTTGTAGACTTCATTTGAGATCAACTCTTTTATGATGGATTTTGATGATGAAGTTTGTTGTTTTGTTCAACATTACCTCCTCAAACAAGGTACTTGAATTATCAACTTGTAAGGTGTCTCCATTGTTGGCCCAGATGTCTTTATACACTAAGCATTCCATGAGGAAGTGTCATTTTGTCTCCATCATTCCCTTGTTACAAAATTGACATATTATTTTTTCCCGCTCCTCTTTAGGTACCATCTATTTGTCCATTTCACATCTAAGATGATGTGAACTAGTTCATAATTGAGCTATCAACATTTTTACTTTCCATTTAATATTCACTCTTATATAGGTTTTTTCATCATGGTCCCCCCTAGGGTTAAATTCCTTGATATAATAAGTTTTTTTCCGCCCTATTTGTTTTATGCAATAGTTTATTGCCACCACTTCATGCATGCTAAGTTTTATCCTTTAAAATCCTTAAACAAATTCTTTAAAGTGACCACTTTTGCCTCATTTTAATATAGAAAAAGAGAAGTTATAAATTGGTTGTACGGTTAATGTTATTTTTTACTCATGCATGACACTCAAACACAAAAAATTTAAAACTAAACTAGATTCATGTACAAAGTCTCTAATAATTTTTATTTTTTCATTAAGATTTTGACCTTCTCCTTAATCAATAAGATCTTATATATGATCTGAATAAATTCACATTCAAAAGAATATGTTAAAAGAATAAGAAGTTTATAAAAAAAATGGTAGATTGGTATTCACAACCCATAATTAAAAAAAATGAAACAATGCCACAATTAAGAGGCAGATTATATGAGTATATCACCATAGCCTCATATTGGAACATTGTTGGAAATTTAACATATGCAAGGGTTTCTAGTAGACCTAATATTACACTTGTTATAAGCAATGGACAGCAGTCAAAAGAACTTTGAGATATCTTCAAACAACAACTGAGCACAGAATTACCTTCAACAAGAGTTAAAAAAAATCTTTGAAGCTTACAAGTTATTGTGATGCAGATTGAGCAGGGGATATTGATAGCAATAGATCAACTTCATAATGCTACTTTATTATTAGTGGAGCTGCTTACTTCCATGGGGAAGTAAGCAACAACTGATAGTTTGTTTTTCAAGCATACAAGCAAGCAACAAAGGAATCAATGTGGTTGACAAGATTACCCCAAGATGATGGGATTGGACAAATCCAACCAACAGTGTTGAAGGGTGACAGCAAAAGTTGTATTGTCATGACAAAGCATTCAAAGTGTCATGGGAAAGTAGAGCACATCGTACTGTGCAACTAAAATGATGATGGCAAGTGCATTGACAAAGACACTACCAAGAAACAAGGTTGAGTAGAACGATTCAATATACTAGAGCCAGATTGAGAAATATTTACTGATTTGGGAAATTCACTGTCATGACAAATTTATCACAAGTAAAATTCACCACCAGCAATTCACTGCCACGGAAAATTTACGAATGGAAAATTTACCGCCATGACAAATTCACAAGTAAAATTCACCACCACCAATTCACTGCAGAAGAAAATTGCTGGTGGTGAATTTGCCTTGCAATTGTTTCAATCTCATTTCTTTGATGATGGATTCCAACCTGGACCAAACATAAATTCATTCAAATCAAAGAGCTCGTGAACAGACTAACCTGAAATCTATTCCAACACTTTTCAAGGCATTTTCAAAACCCCATTCCGGCCACTGTTTTTGTTTCTTATGAAGTAAAATAAAATTCAGAAATGCTGGTAGATGAGAAATTTTAGTCTGTGGGAACATTTGAATGAGTTCGGAACAGGTGAAAACTAGTATTTAGCATTGCCAATCAGTTGAATTCCACGGCAGCAATAGGCTTTAATTCAAGACCACGTAGACATTAGATGCTTTCTAAAGAAAAAACTTCCTAAGGTTCATGAGATGGGCAGCTTATCTTGTAAGGAGTATGAACTGAAGGTTTGCTAAATACAAGAAGAGATTGTACCTTTTTAGTCCCCCATTATTCGCTCTCTCAGATAAAAACAGACAATATATAGAATTCCATAAGAATTTGTAAAGAGCGGGCGGTGAGGAAAGAAAACGTATGAGGAGGAATAGAGTTCACTCCAACAATCAGACTTTTACGTAGGCTGATACCGTGGATCTGAGCCCCGTCTTTTTGTTTTCGTTTTTTCCAATGCTATATTTTATTTTAATTTAGAATTATTTTTTAAAAATTATACATATTTTATTTTATTTTTCTTGTTGTTATTGTAATTACAATTTTTTAAAAAATTGAAAAGATCGAAAAATTAAGGAAAATTCATCTAAATGATAAAAAAAAAATTTAAAAACACAAGTTACAAAATCATCTCTTATCAAAAAGATGACTTGACAAGTCACATAAATGATCCTTGAGTCACCCTCAAATAGCTTGCCTTACCAAAATAGGCAATCCCTTATGGTAAAAGGGATGACCAAGGCTATGCCCCCAACCTAGATTACCCAAAATTCAAAATTTAGCAAGAAAACTAAAAATTTGAAAATATAATTACATCTCCCACATAGACACCCACCCTTTCTAACTAACAAAACTTAGGGGCATTGTGCCTTCCTCTTTTACATCATACGCCTTCTTTGCCATATCTTTACATTTGGAGGGGTATCAATTTTTCCCTTTTCACACTATGCTTTCATTGATATATTTTTACATTTAGGGGCATCATGTTTTCTACCTTATACATTATTTCATTTATTGTAATATCTTAATTTAGGGGAATCATGCATTCCCCCTTTCCACATCTCTTTGCACCTTGTAGCATTATATTTCCCATGTGGCATCAATTACCTTAACATTGCCTTCTCATGCTTACACTTTATACATGTATTTGCATGATTAATCATGTTCTAAGAGTTACACTAGGGACATTACAAGCCTTCTTTACCTTATTAATTATATTTTATACCATGTATTGAGATCCTTAATATATTAGAGGCATTACATATGAACCTTCCTTGCACTATCAACTACATGTTATGCCATGTATCAAGATTTTGATTCCCATTAGGGACCTATCACCTTCATTTTCTTATTTGTGCTACTATGTTGGGGCCACATGCCTTTGGTAGTGTCTTATATGCTAACACATGTCTTTCTAACTATTGAGGGTCACAACAACAATCGTATTTTTGCATGTTGGGGTACACATTATTCCTTGATGACATATCCAACCTATGTGCTTCCCACAACTATCATTCAATATACTTTATTTGACTGATGCATAACCAATTCATTTACAATTATTACTTTATATGATTTACATGCTTAAATTTCTAGGTTACACACACATTCATGTATTATTTTTCCTTCTCCTTCAATTCCTTGTATCCTACAAATGCAACCAAATGTAGAGGATATTCTATCACTAACAATCACATGTTATGTTTTGCAAATAGTTATAGGCACCTATAGAAACTCATCACTAGCATATGCCATGCCAACACCCTATGTGTCCTATCACCCAATGGCTACCAAGTGAGGTAGAGAATTGCCTCTTTCCATATAGGAAAAGCATCTCTAACCCTAATCCTTGATTCTCTCTCTTATGATTGTTGGCTATGAGATTCAAACTACAATTGTTCTTACTTGCATTACAAAAGCTACATATAGCATATATTTCCTCTATTTTCATGTTCTCATGGAGAGCACATCCTGAAGGATAAACCTACATGATCACATTCAACAGGGTCCATTATTTTATATGGACCCTCATTATATTCTTCAATGTCTAAATATTTACTTTGCATGCATGTTTGTGAGTGCTATATACTTTGATGTGCATAATCATTTTAGAATTCACATGCATCTCAAAGTGAGGGAAAAATGTAATAGTCAAATCCACATGTACCCATGTTATATCCCATTTAATGTATTTCAACTTTGAAAGAGTTGTTTAATATGTTTACATATCAAATGGCATTGTTTTGTAAAAAATTGGATTCTTCCCCTATGCTTTTACTCATCCCTCACACACATCCCTATACATTTATCCCTTAATCTATCCACATATGCACAAACTTCTATATATTCCCTCAATTCACACACTAATTACACAAATTTGTGTATGTATATATGTATATATTTGTTGTATATATTAATGTGAACCTTTTTATGTCATAGGTCATTTCTATTGGCAAAGGCTCAACTCTACAATCACATTGATCATTAAAATTTTAAAAATTTAAATTTAAATTTTCATCAACTACCACCCAATTCTTTCTCACAAAGTGCATGCTTGACACACATTTGCATGATTTATTGTTATGTTCTTGTATTTAAAGACATTTGTTTGCATGCACTTCACATCTTATTTCAAAACATCATCTCCTCTCAAATCATTCTAACCATTATCATTTCCTTTTAAGGAAGGAAATGTTTCAATCGAGTGCTCTATTATAACAAATATAGATCTACACATTCATTATAGGAACATTTGCATGGTTGAGATTTATTATCTTCAAGTTTTTAAACACATTTCAAAGGGTCAAAACCTAGGTGAACATGTCTCCTTAAAACATAATAGTAACCCTTTAAAAGGTACCTTTAAATACCATCAATTTTTAAATCAACATAAAAGGAAGATCAATCAAGTGAATACCACGACAAAAATACACATTTTGTTAGATCATTTTTGCAAGTGCAAGACATGTTCATAGGCATAAATTTGACCCTAGTCCATATATTCAATCTCTCGTGACAAGATACAAATGAAAGCACGCATTTGTAAGACTATAATAAATAAGATTTCATAATCTTCAGCAAAAACATTCATTTTTCAATCATAAAATTAAATATCTCTTCTCCGAATTCAATTTCTATACTTTAACATCTAATTCAAATTACATTAACATAATATATATAATATTCCTCGTTATTAACTTAAAATGCATCTAATTGGATTATTAAATTAGCACAAATTAAAGTTAATAAAGGCTTCTTTTTTTTCCTCTAGACCCCTTTATAAAAGATGAAGGAAATAAGAGTGAATGAATAAACAAGTTCGCATTTTTATAAGCCTGTGGGGTAATGCAGAGTAAAGAATATGGCGCGTCATTCTAGATGACCCCATAAAGGGAGGGAGAATCACTATTTTTCAGGCAATACTTGCTGTGTGTTGTAATTAGTAGTTGCATTGATAAGGTGGGGTCTTTCGAACTGCTAAACAAGAATTTTCAGAAGCTTATCACAATGGGAGACATCAATTATTGGAAGTGTATGAGATCCATCCTTTGTGGAACTATTCTACCAGTTATTATATAATATTCCATCGAATGTACATAACTTTTCCCTCTTGGAATTCCAACTCTCTCAATAATTAGAAACATATAGTAGTAGAAAGAAAAAGTTTTTCAAGATCCCACCAACAATTTTTTGACATGTTTAACGTATTTTAATTTTAAAGTTATATGTTGGTTGACCGTTGGGAATAATAAATGTATTAAGAAGAGATTTAGGTAGGATTTTTGGAATTTGGGAGTGGTATGTGTGAACATATGGAGCAGAATAGTGGAAGCTACGTAGCAGAGAACAAAAAGAAAAACAAAAAGCCGCATGGGAAAGGAGAGGACAGGGGTTATTCCCAAAGGTGGAAGACCCCCACATGCAAGAACTGCAATTCCGCTATGTCCTTTTCCATTGTTTGTTCTCTCGTTCCAAATTAAAGCTTTTTAATATATTTCAAATTTTGGGATTTTACATCCTTCATGTTCATGGGTCTCCTAAGGATGATAATTTCTTTTCCTTCTGCTATGGGTCCCAAACCAGGTTCTCTTCTCCAAGGACAACCTATACAATTCTAGCTTACCATTGATAAATATTCCTAAGGGGACCCGAGTTCCTATTTCTGGGGTGTAATTATGTCACTAATTTGAGCCTTTCCATTTTGTAACCAAGTCCATTTTCCTTCAATTTTCTTGTTGCCTTCACTTTTTCCCACTCTTTTCATCTTTCATCTTGTTGTATTATGGTTAAGTCTCCATCAAGGTAAATTTGTGTACCTCTAAGGAACTAATTGTTCCTTAGTAGGATGTTATTGTCTTCAAGGTTCCCCAATGTAACTCTTATGTGCCTACTCTTGCCATCTCATTCATTTTCCAATCATGTTTTTTTGTTGAATGACTCCTGACCATTGTAATTTATCCTTAAAAATGTCTCTTGTTAGCTTTTTAGTGGTTTCTTTGTTATTGCAGTCTTTTAATCCTTTAACAATGACATTCACAACCCTGCCACTTCTATCCTTTTCTTCTCTTATCTACCTCATAACTTGTTTCTCTACGTCTCTTTGTGTGTTTGATGGACCTTTCACTACGTGAGCCTAGGATTGGCCTCCTCTAATTGATCCGTAGCTGGTTTTATTTTATCATATTTTCCGTTACTGATTAATCTCTTTTATTGTGAATTGTTGCTTTCTTCAAAAAGATTTTTTTTTAAAAAACGGGCTATCATTTCTTAGGTTATTTTTGGTCTTTCTATTTTATTTTATTTGAAATGTGTGCGAGGCCACCATTTCTTTAAAAGAGGAGTGTTTGATTTTACAAGGAGAAATGAGGGACTTCACCTAAGAAGAAAGGAGGGTTAAGAAAAGAATTTAAGAAAGAAGGTGGGGATCATGTTTTAGAATGAGTAAATTAAGAAAAAGGAAGAAGAATTGTTTTAGATGGGTGAAAATGAGGTTGAGTGTAAGCCAAAGTGGGGAAGACTTCAATTTTAATATTTTTCCCTATATTTGTCGCGAAGTCAATTAGTTGTAATTTTGGCATTTCTAATTAATGAAAGAAAAGAAACATTTATATTAATTATGTTTGTTGTTGAGTTGAAGTAGTCTTTTGGAAAGTGCCTATATGCATGTATTTGTGTTTGTTGACTACAAAGACAATCTTAATATACAAGACCAAATAGGGTCACTTGCAGCAACTACAAAGTGAACAATTTCTGCAGAAATAACTTGCAACAGTGATTAGGTATCAAGACTATAAGCTAATTAGCAACAATTAATTGCTTCCAATGGCTATGTATAGCGAGGCCAGTGTGCTTTTGGCACTAGGTAGACTCTGGTGCCATTAGCACAATATCGAAGTGGGATACACTCTAGGAGTAAGTGTATTGTATATTTTTTGGAGTCAGACGAAGTCCAAAATGGCAAAGGTTGTGTATGGGTGTATCCTTGCTTTAGCTAGAAGAGTTGTAGTGACTAAGGATAGCCAGATGCCACTAAGAAGAAAAATGGTAGAGATTGTTGCAGCAACAGAACTTGCATGTATAATGAATAAAGTATTGGAAGTTGTAAGAGGAATGCACACTAAAATTGAAGCACTTGAGAGGAATTAAAGGAGAGATCGAGCACATGAAGGTGTTGACAGTAATAGTGAAGCAATTGAGACAATAGCATAAGAAAATGTAGAAGCAGGTGATGAAATGAATGCAAGAGAAAGGAGGCTCCTTTAGACTATTTAAAAAATTAGAATGCTTCTTAGGGAGCCTAGAATCAAATGAATAATCATTTCCATAAGAGAAATGGAGGAATATTTCAAGTATGATGAGGTAGAAGATTCAAGGAGAGTGAAGGTTGCACAAACTTGGTTAAAAGGGCATGCTCTGATTTGGTGGAAAGAGATGTTGACTAAATGAAGAAGAAATGACAGAGAGAAAATAACTAGGTGGGATAGAGTGGGAACAAGATGAAGGCTAAATTTCTACTAGGCTTCTCAAGAAAATATAGAACTTTAAAAAAGAGTGTGAAAAAGCTACACCAAAGAGTTTTATAAAAAAATTATCAGGTCAGGCCATGAGAAGGTAGCTCAATGATATTTTTACATCTATATGTTGATTCTATCATTATGAGCAATGATATAAAAATGTTAGTCTTAATTACTTGTAAAATTTTAGATATTATTGTTTGGTTAGTCAAATGTTAAGGGATAGGGGGAAGAGTCCAATCTATCTTAATAAAGAGAGGTACAATAGGAACATTCTTAAGAAATTTAGGATAGAAAATTGCAAACCAATAAGAACTCCAACAGCAATGGGTACGAAGCTTTCATTAGAAATGTGTCACAAAACACAAGTAGTAAATTATATGAGTACAATTTCATATTAGAATGTTGGTGGGAGCTCAAGTATACAATGGTTTCTAGTAGACCTGATATTGCACATGTTGTAACCATTCTTGAACCAGTTTTCCAGCATTCTTGGACCACAACAATGTGCAACAGTCAAAAGAATTTTCTAATATCTTTAAGCAACAATTAAGCACTGAATTATATTCAGTGGGACTTCAGAAGAATGTCTAAAGCTTATTGAGGTTATTGTGATGCAGATTGGGTGGGGATATTGATACTATTTGTTCTTTAGTTTTGTGGGCAACAAACACTTGACAATTTCTCTTTCAAGCATAGGAGAAGAATACATATTAACATGTCAAGCAGCAAAAGAGTAAATATGGTTGAGAAGGATCGCTCAAACCAAACCAACAGTGTTGAAGTGTGAAAGCCAATGTTCTATTGCCATGACAAAGCATTTAAAGTGTCTTGAAAAAGTTAAGCATGTAGTAATACAATAACATTTTATTTGTGAACAAATTGAGAAGAACTTTGTACAGATGGAGTATTATGCAACTGAAATGATGGTGGCAGATGCAAGACATATGCACTATCAAGAAACAATTTCAATGTACTCTAGCCTGGTTGAAAAATATTTGGATATGCAGAAATGGTAGCCATATGTTTAGGGATTTAGTATTGCATGGTTGTTAAGAATAGATTAATTGGAAGTTAATGAATAAATATAAGGAAGTTTATATAGTCTTTTAGAAGGACTCTCCTACTTGGTTTTACTAAAAACGTGCATCCCTGTTTCGGTTAGTGAGATAAATAAAGAGACAAAAATCTACTTTTCTTCGGGGAAGGAGGATATCTATACGCTGTTACAACATTGTGGAGTATAATGGAAAAGCTTTCTGAGCTTGAATTTACACAGGGGCTATTTTGCAATTGTTACAATCCCATTTATTTGATGAAGGGTTCCAACCTGGACCAAACATAAATTCATTTGCACACTTGAATACAACAGGCTGTGAACATACTAACCTTGAAATATATTTTCAACAACCCCATTTTGGCAATTGTTTTTGCTTTTTATTAAACTGAAATAAAATTCTGAAATGCTGGAAGAAGAGAAAGTTTAGTCTGTGGGAACATTTGAATGAGTTCGGAACGGGCGAAAACTAGTTTTTTACATTACCATCAGTTGAATTCCAGGCAGCAATAGGCTTGCTTTGAAGATCTGTTAGATATTATGTTTTAAAAATAATAACCTGGAGGAGAAGTCGTGCCATTTAGTCCCACATTTTGTGTGCTTTAGAAAAGAGAGCATATAATATAGAGAATTGTAAACTTCAAAGCTAGGTAAGGGCAGTGAGGAAAGTTAACCCAACAGTACTATAGGGGTTCGGTAACTGTCAGACTACACGAATGTTGATACTGGGGATCTGAGTCCTTTCCAACTTTTACATCCTTACCCACATATTATTTAGCATCTTTATTTTCATTACATATTTAGGTCAATACACTTATTTTAATTAGATATTTAGGCTTAAGAGATTATTTAGCATCTTTATTTTCATTATATATTTAGGTCAATACACTTATTTTAATTATATATATTTAGATCAATGCATTTACTTAAAATAATTTTATATGATTTGATTTTTTTTTGTTTTTTAAATAAATTAAAGTTTGTTAATTTGATTATATGAAGTTTGATTAAGAGGTTTTCACTATCATGAGAGATGGGTTTCTTGTGAATCACTACTCATGAAATATGGATCAATGAGTTTGACTCGGTTGAGTCTTGATAGCAATATCAGATTATCTATTTTGTCAACGTTATTTGAAGTACAATCCAGCCTCATCTCTTATGATATTGGAGTTTTGCACTCAATGATCCCTTGTAGATTCGTTAAGAACCATTCAACCTCACCAAAAGACTAATAATCTATTATAAAATTTGAATTAAATTAAAACAATAACAAATCAATAATTTAATAATTTAAGAAACAATAAAATTGAGAGAAATAATATTAAATACATACCAAATATGCATTGAGTAGACACATAGATCACTCCATCTTAAGAATTGGCAATGACGAGGGTAAGAGTTCGCTTCAATCATCAGAAATCATGGTATTCACTTGATCAAGGTTTAATTTTGTAGATTGAGGGGTATCCATTTTGTCAAAGTTGTTTGAAGTACAATCCACCCTCATCTCCTATGGTATTGAGGTCTTGCACTCACCAAAACATGATCCCTCGTAGATTCATTAAGAACTATTCTACCTCACCAAAAGACTATTAATCTATTATAAAATTTGAATTAAAAATTAAAAAAATAACAAATGAATAATATAATAATTTAAGAAACAATAAAATTAAAAGAAATAATATTAAATACATACCAAAAATATGCATTAAGTAGACACATAGATCACTCCATCTTAAGAATTGGCAATGAGGAAAGTAAAGGTAACATGAGGATAAGAGTTCACTTCAATCATCAGAAATCATGAAGGTTGATGTTGTGGATCTGGGCCCCATCGTACTTTTTCATACTTTCAACCTTTTGCTTAGAGATTATTTAGCTTTTATTTTAATTTTTAATAGATATTTAAGTCAATACACTTATCATAAAATTTTATTATGATTTTGTTAAAATTTTATTTTTTTTAATTTAGTAATATGATTATGTAAAATGTGATTGAAAGGTATCCATTATGTTAAGGTTTAATTTTGTGGATTGAGGGTTTGTCTCTTATGATGTTGGGGTCTTGCATTCAACAAGACTTGATGTCTTGTACATTCATTAAGAACCAATTAAAAATCACCAAAACTATTAATAATCTATTATAAAATAATTTTGAATTAAATATTAAAAAACAAATCAATGATATAATAATTTAAATAACAAAAACAAAATTAAAAGAGATAATATTAAACACATACCAAATATGCATTGAGTAGACACATAGATCGCCCCATCTTAAGAATTGAATAACATGTATTGATTGTTATATGTTTTGCTTCCCACACTCAATGCTCATTGATGCGGAGACATTGGGTCTAAAGACTATGGGAAACCATTATCTTTGCCAATGCATTAAAATTTATTTTTTCCATTGATTGTTTTCAATTTGTTCTACTGCATTAATGCCCACCAAACAAATAGGGGAATACTTCAATCCCTATCTTTCTCTATATTTTGTCATGAGCTTAACTAGTATTAAATTATGTAAATTTCTAATTAATGAAAGAGAAGAAATATTCATATTAATGTTGGTTGTTGTTTTGTTCAAGGCGTATATACCATGCATGTCTGAATGTAACTTACAAATTATGGTATTTCATCAATAATTTGTATACACTATGCATGTTATCACATTTTACTCTCAAGTATGTTGTCAAGAAATTTGTGTGATTGGTACATGTTTGTATTGTTTGAATGCATGCCTAACAAGGACATTACAACTATAATGTTAGTTGGATTATTCTATTTTGATGGTTAATTGTTGATGGGTTAGTTATAACTACTCTTGCAAATTGTGGTGTGAAAAATTATTTGAGTTCTTCAAATGTTGGCCCCTATATATGAGATTTACTAATCATTTTCTATTAATTGTCATGAATACTTGGGACCATTTTATCTAGTTATATGATTAGTATTTGTCTATGAAACATTTCTAATAATAATTATTGTCGCTGGGTCAATGATTTTGTAGTAACTTTTTAAGGGGTTTTTGTTGGATTGAAGCTCTCAAAGGGTTTTGAGTTACAAGATATAATCCTTATCAAAGTCTTACACTTGATATATGGTGAAATCATGTCAATTCCTAGTAAAAGGGAAGTGTGTGAATGTTGATTATAGAATGAAATCTATAAATAGATCTAAGAATTGTGTTTCTCCATCTATCTAAACCATGTCATCTTTACATGATTATGGGCTAATCCTTCAAGGTTAAATTATTTCATTTCCAAGTGCTTGGACTTTTTAATAAATCAAAGTGGAAGGTAATGTATAGTGAATTACCTTAAGATTTTACATGGAAAATGTTGGTTGATTTTCCAACTAATTCTTGAAATCTTCTAGAGAATAGCCATATCTAATTATCAACGGAAGTAGGAGGTTTTCCAATGAAGAAGGATCTAAAATCATTTTGCACTTTAGGCTTTGAAAACCTAGGTGGGTTTCCCTAAATTAAGGCAGCGCAAGTGGAAGAAGGTTGGATTATTGTAAAGGGCAAAAAAGTAAATTTCTCCAGGCCTTCTTTTGACATGACTCTCCGCTCCCACAAGAGTAGTTCTAAATGTAAATCTTGACGGGTCTTGTTTGGGGGCTGGTTTTTGGTTGGCTGCATACTATTCTTTTTGGAGATTTGTTTTTGGTTTTAAAGGTTTTCGAGTCCCTTCAAAACCTTGTTTTTCCTGAATCAAAAATAATATAACATAATGATAAACAATTTTAACAGGGTATTTCCTTATAAAATTAATTCTCATATGTTATGATGAGGATTTTTCAAATAGCATAGAAAATGGATAAATTCCTTGTATATCTTTAGATCCAAGCATGAGAACACAATATACTTAATAATAACTTATTTACTCTTAATATTTATCATTTTAAAAATATATTTTGAGCCTTGAATGGACTTAATTTCTCAACAACAATGTCTATCCCTAGATATAGAATTAGATAGACATATAAATCTTCTCTTCAAAACAATTCAAACATATTTCAATGGATAATTTTGATTATTAACTTGCAACAAAATATCCAACGAATAGCATCCAAAGGTAACTCTAGTTAGCAATCCCTATGCAACACAACACTCTATGTATCTTATAAAGAGTATTTACTCTATTCCTTGAACAGAAAACAAACTATAAAATACTTGACACATAAGTTTGTGAAAATGAATTCAATAATCCTTGATCATTTTATTCATACGAATAATTTGTATTACAATGTGGACATAATTGATTTTGAACATGGAAGTATAATTTTCATATATTTCAACTAAAAATGTGCCTTGATGCTTCAGACAATAACACTTTACAGACTATTCTTTACTAACAAGTGCTAAAGCCTACACTTGACATCTATATATTAAGCCCAACTGAAAATTATTCAAAACCTTTTTACAATGAGGAATGAGTCCCCTTAAATAGAAAAGGTGAGCATGCAAGCTCATGAGCCAGTCACATGACTCACGTGTCTCATATTTCATTTGACACTTTTACAATTTTGTTACAAGTTAACAGGAACAAAACCCATTAGAAGAATATTCCTTTTCATATCTAGCTTGAGGAGTTGTTGAGTTTTTGGAAACTTAGAATTAAAACCTACAGGTACCACGAATACAAAAAAGTTAAAACTGAATGCTAAGAACTACTTCAAAATGTTGTGACAACCAAAACTGTCATTTGTATTGTCACATATTGCATCCATTTTTTTAGAAAATCCACATTCATGGTGAAATAAGAATCAAAATTGGGTAACTTTGTTTTGGTTTATTCATTTTTATTTTTAATTCTCTAATTGAGGCCACATATAATGTAGATTGAGAGTTTTGATATTACATTTAAAATATTTCAATTTGGTTTATATTTTATGTTGACATTTTTGTCACGTCCAATGGGACACTTGTCCCCTTTTAATCTTTATTTTTTGTAATTTTTTCTAACCCAATGTTGTAGATTTTAATTCTTTCATTAAAAAAATTGAAGGTAAATTTACAAGGATCTACGATTTCAAGAAAGTTGAACATGAAGCCATATTTTTTAAAGATTTGGTAATATATTTTAAACAGTTTGAATCTTTTTATAAAAAAAAATTACAAAATTTTTAGGTTCATTTAAAGAGGCTATTTTTAAAAAAATACTTATCTTTGATAATGAGTGAGTTATTTCAATTTTATGATTTTTAATGATCTAATCATATCTCAAAAATGGCTTGGTTGTTTTGCACAATTCTTAAAAAAAAATGGTGATCACCTAAAGAGATTACTATCCAAAATCACACTTAGATCATCAAAATGGAGGGAGATATTTGATTTTTTAATTCTTCATAAATTCGGTTTCTAGACAACAAATCAACATTTTTTATAATTTATTTACATTTCTAGAAATCTCTTCAAAATTTAATATGGGTTTATTCTTTTTATTTTCATTTTTTAGTCCTAAACATTACAAGAAAAACCAGATTTAGTTTGACCAGGTGGTAGAAATTTGAAAGCTATGATTTTAAGGCACTATTCAATCTTATGATGAGCATATCTTTTCTATAAGTTTATTTTTGTGTCATAACTTTTTTTTCTTTTTTTTTGTATGGGTTTTATTGTTATTTATAATATATTTCTTACAACAAAAACCATTTGTCCATGACTATCTCTAAAACTACTAATTAGGTTTCTACAACATTGTATGTCAAAGACTAAAACAACTCACTAGAATTAATCATATTTGGTTTTTATGAGAAATTCACTTTTTTTGCTATGTATTTGGTTGGGTGATGTGTATGCTCTCCTCTTTCACCATTGTGTGATCTTCGGGATCAAAAACATCACTTACTCTTTTATTTTCATTATTATCCCAAGGATCCCAATGTGTGTATTCTCTACCCTTATGCTTCTTGTGATCTTAGGTGACCAAAAACATTTGGATCATTCCTTCTACGAGGCCTTCCTAGGGATTTGATCACCCTGGGGATAACCCCAACTCCAATGTTCGAGAAAAGTATCAATAGCATAGGGTGAATTGAAAGATACCCCTCTCTGAAGTGGAATCTTATCAATATTGACTAAGCCTCCAAGAACTTTATACCTTGGAGGAGTGAGGATGGAGAGAGGTTTACCCTCTCCTCCTAATTGTTTGGAATTTTTTCCTTTCATCTATGAATTTGGTCTTATGTACCCTTGTGGTATTTGGAAGACTCCCTTGCAACATTTTCCACCCTATCTTAAGACCTTTCAACAATTATTCCTTGTGGTGCATCTTTGTTGGAGGGAACTGCTCACATGCACCACTATATGTTTAGATAGATCTCACTTTGGGTAGCGCTTTATCCTCCAAGGTAAGGGTTGTAAGGTGGTACATGACCTTATATTCCCTATATATCCAATCATGTGGTAAATGGTATTAATGGGAAAAATGTCACCATTTTTATTAAGTGGAGATGATAGTAGCCATTGTGAGTCTACAAGGAATAACATGTCTACCTAAATAATTATAGGTTGTCCATGTGTTTGATGTGTATTCTTTTGTGAGACCAATGATTATACTTACACCTTGCCGCTTAAACCAATGTTTCTACTATGTTTGTTGAGTCTTCTTGCATTATATCCTAGGAAAAAAAATTGAATCCTTATTGTCAAAATCTTTGTGTCAAAACAATCCAAACACAACACCAAACTTTGAAAAGATTAGAACATCCCTTGCTACGAGGTTGAAACCAATCCATAACTCATCATCCAAAACCACATTTCCATAAACCACTTTACCTTTCATCTTTCCAAAACTTTTCAAACTCAAACCCATATCATCCTAGTTTCATCAATCCAAACTCAAACTTGAAATCAAGACCTTTAACCTATTATCATTGTTAGTAGGTCAAGAATAGAAGAATATCTTATCGCAAAGAGTCCACAGAGAAAGGAGAAGATATTGGATGTGACTAGGAGTCACGTCCATCAATGGGAAAGGATATATATATATATGCAATGTAAATCATATGTGGAGAGATATATGGATATAGATCTAAGAGAAAAGACTGAGGCCTACCTTTTGTATACTTGTATAATATAATATAAGGAGATATAAGGGTTTATCTATGCATGCACTATGAATGAATGGTTATTTTGTTGTTAACATGGTAGATATTATTTGTTCATCTTAATAACTTATCGCAAATGCTTGTTTTATTACCATGTCCTTCGAGGTATAAACTGACTACATAAGAAGTCTTGGGGTATAGATCTTCGAAATGTACTTCCCCATTCTTCTTGCCAACATTGGATTCATTGTTGGGACCCTGGATAGAACAATAAAGAAAGTATAAAGCATAAGAAGGAAAGGAAGTTAGCAGAAATTTGTGTCAAACCCTAAGGGCCACCTCTGTGAGAGGGGGTAGGCTATTAGGGGGTGACAAATGGAAAGGGGGGAGGGATATGAAAAACTAGATATATCATTCACAATCCTCACATTTTTCTCAAGATATATCATTCCCCCATCAACAACACCATCCTCATGTTGTTCTAGGGATATATCATTCCCACATCAACAATATTATCATCATCATCAATCAGTTAATCATTGATTTTTAGCTTGACCAAGAAAAACATTATGTTTATTTTTGTAATCATTTTTATGCATGCTTAGTTACTTTGCTTGTGTTTGTGGTATCATTTCTTCTTGCATCTATATTGGTCCTTGCAACATACCTACCACAAAAACATCACGGTCTTTCATATCATGGTGTTATAGGAATATGTCTACTTGTAACCTTTAGCCCTTAGTGCATTTGGCACATTGTCACCATGGTCTTTATATCATGATACATAACGTCAAGTGCTATATCAAACATTAAGTTGCTCACATTGATTCAACATGACTATGCTTTCCTCCCTCATTTGTATCTAATCCCCTTTTCTCATCCTTACTTTCCATCCATTTTGAGAACCTACTCATGTCCTTCATACAAGCCTATCCTCTCAAGAGGACATCATCCCATCCTTATTTTTATAAGCCTCATCATTTTTTTAATCCCATTCCACATCTATATTTGCATTCTTCTTTGAAATGAATTTTCTTATTTCAATCGCAATATCATCTCAAAGAGGGAGAAAATGTAGACACCTATAAATATCCTAGGTCATAATTCTATCATTTATCCTAAAAATATCCCAATTAATCATTTCCCCATAAATCCTAATTCATTTTTCCTAAGTCCTAAATCAATTTGCTAAGTCCTAAAATTCCTAATTCATGTCCCCCTTCCACATTATTTAATTAATTAAATTAATTAAATCCCTCACATAACCACCCAAAAATGAATAAAATAAATTAAAATTTCATTTTATTCCTCACCACCCATCTTATAACCAACTTCCAACTATCTTCCAAAAATAAATTTTAAATTAAATAAATCTAAAATATCCTCCATCCTTGATCTTCCAATCACCCAACTAATTCAATCTTAGCCATCCATCTATCTTTTGATCTCAATTGTTGATCTTCATCCTACCAAGCCTATAAATCTACCCTCTCAAGATCAATTTTCAAGAGGAGGATCTTGAATCTTTGCAATGTCATGTTGTTCGTTCAAGCAACCACATATCATTCCTTTTTTAAGAAAATCTACATTCACGATACAACAAGAATAGAAATTAGGTAACTTTATTTTGGTTTATTCTTTTTTTTTTATTATTTCTTACTCTAACCGAGGTCACATATAATGTGGATTGAGGGTTTTGATGTTGCATTTAAATCTTTTCATTTTGGTCTATATTTTATGTTGACAATATGTATAATAAAGTGAAGGAAACAAGTTCCATTTAATTTTGATGGTGTTTTTAATATTGAGTTAAGAGACTAACCATATATAATCATACAGCATAGCATCTCTTGATATTTGACTATTAACCATTATGGCCAGATTTAGTCTAAGTGGAAAGTATGAATAATATCTGGTTAGTGAACTAGACTATTATAAGAATATTGGGTTGCACCATAAGGTAAATGAAATCAAGAGATTAGGAATATTGTTACTATTATTACATATCTCCATATGGTTATCTTATGTGTATAGTATGCCAATTATATTGAGTATGGCTATGTTATTCATCATGCTCAAAGCAAGTTTGTAATTGTAGTTGTGAGTCAAGTCTCAAGTTTAGATCATTTTAGTATGGCCTTGTTGAGGCATGATGTGTTCTAATTGAGAGGGGTGTCATAATTTAATATGATCATGATGTTCAATATCATTGAATCATATTATAGTAAGAAATCTCAAGGAACCCTATTGAGGGCTTGCATATGTTTTGGATACTTTGGTGATTACCATCTCATGATATGATATTATGTATAATAAATCTATATATGGATTACAATCTGAATAATTATATCATTTAAGATGAGTGGCATTTTAATACTTAGCTAAGTGTAAAGAGAGTTAATAATTGGGACCATTATATGTAGAGTTAGTTCAAGACCTTGTTCTTAGTAGCATGCCCTCTTAACCAGTTACACCAATGTTACAAGTCTCCCCGACACTCTCTGCCTTCAGTTTTGAGTATCACTGTGACATTGAGGGTCGGGCAGATGTTCCTCCGCTTACATCATGTTTTTCCGAGATTTATCCTTCATCAATTCTGATCGCCGAGACATAGTGGTTTTCCTATCGATGGAACTTCATTCGGCATGACTCTCTTAGCTATCACCGATGAAGCAAGTCTCATCAATGATTATTTCTTCCACATGCATCACCAAGTATGAATCTCGTACAACTCTGTCGGTGTGACATAGGGAATCAGCAAAACTTCATGACTTCATATCAATGACAATGACAAAATCCTCCTCTATTTTGTCGGCAAGACTAAATGAATGCTACGAGACTTCACTTCGATGGCTTCAGTCTGGCCGATGAATTTCATTATTGGCGAGACCATGAATATCGCTAAGTCTACCTACCGATGTATTTCCGTTATAGCGACATGGTAAGTCGGCAAGACTTCCTTGAACTCACCCTGATGACATTATACTACCAACAGGATCTACCTCTGCTTTATCGGCGAGACTAAATGAATGTTGTAGGATGCTACTCCAATGACTCAAATCTCACCAACACATCTCTTTATGCTTCGATCGGTAAGACACAAATAAGCTCGTTATGACTTATACCGATGACCATTGTCTTGCCGATAGGATCCCTATGTCGCTGAGACTACAAACTACATCATGCCGATGTGTATCCTTTGGTCACTGAGACATTTTTGACCTCTTGTCAATATGTTGAAAAAAGACATGTGTTAGTATAAAATGATTTTTTTTATTATTTTTTTTGGGATTGATGAGACCTGCAACATGTTACGTCGATATGGTTTATACATTCAAATGCTCAAGGCCATGTGAATTCTATGGGACCAAATGACAGAATATGGGAAAATATGTTATGAAGAGAGGATTCCTATGCTTATGGTATGGACTTCTTTGGAAACTTATGAGTATAAACAACTGTAAAATTTTCAAAATTTTACAGTTCCAACAGTGGCTCCGTCTAGGAATGAATGATTGTGAGATCATTGCAAGGATCCAGATCTCTTGGAGAGTAGACCAAACTTTCAAGGTGATGGACCAATGAGCAGGATGGAATGAATGGAAATGGAGATGAACATGACCCTATACTACTGTACATGGAAAGATTTATTTTAAAAGAAGGAATATCAGGATTGTCCATGTACTGGAAATTCCTATTCCTTTTATTTCCTAAACCACTATGCATGGAATAGAAATTTTTGAGAGGATTGTCAAGAGTTGTCCATGCACTGGCAACCCTTAATCCTCTATATTGCTCAAGAGAAAAATGCTTCAAGAATTGCCCATGTACAGGAAACTCCTGTTCTTCACCAGTCATTTTTGCAAATAATATGAATCTTCACCTTTCTTGCCAACAACAACAAAGGGTCCCAGCCACAAAGCTTCAAATTTCCCATGTTTTCCCTTCTCTTGAAATTTTTCATTCCACATTAAAAGCATATCATTTTCTTCAAATTTTCTATATTTTTCCCTTTTATCAAATAAATACTTCATTTGTGCCTACAATTTCACATTCTGGTTTTGAGCTACTCTTCTTATTTCACAAGCTCTGCCAATTGTTCCATTCTTTCCTCCATTGGTTCTGGAATATCTATATCTTCCTGAAGGATAAATTTGTAAACTGGTAAGAAATTTTGTAAAGGCATCCTAGCTTGTGTTCCATATACCAATTCAAATGGGGATTTTCCAACTTCCTTTTTCATAGTTACCCTATCAGCCCACCTAGCATTCTCATGATTTTCAGAAGGCTTTTGTTGTTGGACTCTACCTGACCATTAGCTTGTGGATGATAAGGAGTTGCATAAGAAACAGTGATACCATATGTACTACAAAAATCTTTAAACTCATCAGATCTGAAACACATCCCATTATCTGTAATCAATCTTAATGGTGTACCAAATCTGGTAATAATGTTATCTATTAAAAAATTGATCACAACTTTACTTGTTGCTTGCTTGGTTGGGACTGCCTCTACCCATTTGGTGAAGTAATCAGTAGCTACCAAGATCCACTTATGTCCTCCACTTGATTTCTCTTGTATCTCCCCAATAAAATCAATTCCCCGCTAATGAAAAGGGGCTTCAACCTATAAAGTTCTGAGTGGTAAACCTCCCTGATATTTCATTTTCCCTGAGAACTTCTGACATGCTTCACATCTTCTTACATACGAAAAAGAATCATTAAAGACTTTTGGCCAGTAATAACCTGCCCTGAGAATTTTGTGTACAGATGTCTTTGCAGAATAATGGCCTCCACAGACCCCTTCATGCATTTCTCTTATAACGTGTTTGGCTTGTGACTCATCTAAACATAGCAACAACATCACGTCCCTGTTTTTCCAAAACAAATCACCTCCCATGAACACATATTTGGACACTTGTAGCTTCAAGGTTCTTCTCTGATTATCACTTGATCCTCCAAGACACTTCATGTATCTGAGGTAATACATGATGTTTGTATACCAAGGAGTATGATCAATACTTGCAACTGCATTTCCTTCATCTTCTACATTACAAATTTGATTTGCTTCAATATTTGTTTATGCCATTAACTTGGCCAAACCCTGACCTCTCACTAATTTAGTGATTTGTATTTCCATATCAAATTCTTGAATTTTATTAATCCACCTACATCTCTTTCCAGTTATCTCTAACTGTGTCAAAATATCTTTAACAGCCGCATGAGGGACATAAGCTATCACTTTGGCTCCAACAAGATATGGTCTAAAAGCTTTTATGGCTTTCACCAATGCAAATGATTGTTTCTCCATTATATCATATTTCAATTCTGACCCCTACAATGACTTGTTGAAAAAAGACACAGGTTGCTCATGACCTTCCCCATTCTTCTGTAACATAACAGCAGCTATAGTATGCAACGAAGCAAATTAAAATATTTGAAAGGGTTTTGAAAAATTTGGAGATTTAAGGACAGGGGCTTCCTTGATGGCCTTTTTGATTGATATAAAAGCTTCTAATGCTTCTGCAGTCTAGTCTACCTTTTGTCCCTTCCTCAGCATCTTTGATATGGGCTTAACAATTTCAGCAAAATTAGACACAAACCTCCTAACAAAATTGATCTATCCAAAAAATGACTGGATGGCCTTGAAAATTTTAGGAATAGTAAGTTCATCTTGATATACCACCATGATAGCATTAATCAAGTCTGCAAATGCTACGTCCATAGCTCTTTGAAAGGTTGCACCTACATTTGTGAGACCGAATGGAATTCTCACATAAACATATGTTCCCCATGGGGTTGTAAAAGTTGTCTTGTACTGCTCAGATTCTTTGAATTTGACCTAGTTGTAACCAGAGAACCCATCCATCATAGATAACAATTCACACCCTGTTACTTTATGTAGTACAACCTCCATATTAGGTAGAGGATAATTATCCTTGAGAGATGCCACGTTTAGATTTCTGAAGTCCACATGTAATCTGATATCCTCATTCTTCTTCCTCACAGGAACCAGGTTTGAAACCCATGTTGAATGTCTAATTGGTTTGATAATACCCCATCTCTAAGCTTTACCAATTCCTCCTGCATTTTTGGTTCCAATGTTGGGTTGATAGGTCTTTGTCTTTGCCTAAATGAATTTGCATCTGGCTTCAATGGGATTTCATGTTGAAACAGATCTTCCCTATATGCTTTGAGATCTTCATAAGACCATGCAAACACATGTTTATATTTTCTCAATAGTGCAATCAACATTCTTCAAATTGTCGGGCTTATTTTCTTTCCAATGTATACCTTTTTTGGTGGTAGTTCAGTCCCTAAATTGAGCTCTTCAATATCCTCCCTCTTGACTGGTGTCTGCTTCATGAGGGACCGATCATTTCCATCATATACCCTTTCCAATGCTACTAGCCCTTTGGGAAGCTTATTAGTTTTAAGCTGTAAGACCTCTTTCCCAAATATTGTCTGCTTTCCATCTACTTCAGCAAAGGAATTGAAATCAACTTCTTGAGCTTCATATTGATCTATATAGTGAATAAATTTCAAGAGGTCAGCATCATCATTAAAAACCTGCCAACTATATATATTGTCAGGCATAACAAGTATTGTTTTGAACTCAATTTGAGACACTCCAACCAGTGTGATATCATCTCTTCTCAATGCTATATTGGCTAAAAAGTTTGCCATTATTTTTTTTGACCTCTCAATCCATTCAATGGAGAAAGCATCAAACAATTCAATTGTATCCCATACAGCATTCATGTATTGCTTTAGCCTCTTGTGTTTTGCTGCATATTTTGATTTAACTTGAGAAACAACTAGCTCAAAATCCCCTAGAATAGCTAGCAGCTTGATCTTATGTTTTATAGCCATACTCAATCTTGTTAGTAAAGATTCATACTCTACTATATTGTTCGTGCATTCAAATGCTAAAAAAAATGAATATTTAAATGTGACTCCTTCAGGTGAAACAAACACTATTCTTGATCCATTACCTTCTTGGCTACATGCTCCATCAAAGTACATTTTCCACACACCATCACAGTTTTTTGCAACATGTTTATCAATTGGATCACCATTGACTAACTCTGTCTAGGCTGGTTCTATCTTAAAACTTCCAAGATCCATATCACAAAAGCAATTGACTTGATCTTGAGGTACACAATCTACAATTGGGTTCATCCTTGGATCCCTGTACAACTTAACTTCTTGGCCATTCACTGGAATTGTTGCATAAGACAAATCAAATTGGACATTTCCCCCAACCATTGTTGTCCATTGTCTTGATAGAAGCATCCCAAACTAAGGAGGGGTATCAATTACAGTTATATCGATATTGTAGGCCACCTGAGGATAAGCAGCTAGTTTGAGTTCAACATCTTTCATAACACCTACTACTGGAACATGCCTACAATCCATTGCATAGAACTTCCCTTCATTAGTATCTACCCACATACCAAGTTGTTTCATAACTCCAACTGGCATGATATTGATTGCAGCACCAAAGTCTATCATGCAATTCCTCAACAGTTTGTTATTTATAAGCAGCGTGGTGAAAAAAGGATCAATTTGTGGGGAATTTACCAATACATCATTTAGACACACTTCTGGGATAGTCACCTTCTCTTGCTTATTAACCATTTTAGTGGCCATCTGATTTCCAAAACTTATACTTTTCTCATTTCCATTTGATATCAATTGAATTGCACTATCCCTATACTCCTTAATTCTCATCATCTCGAGCAATGGGACAGAAATTTTTACCTGAGATAAAGCCTGAGAGAAGTCAAAAGAAGAACCCTCTACCTTAATTGTTTTCTTTTGCTCTAATGTTTCTCCTTTGTTTTCTTCCTTCTGGACAGGCTTCTATTCATTCTTATCATGCTGTTTATTTTTTGTTTTCTTCAAAACTCCTGGCGTCACTTCTCTGTCTTTCATAAATATTCCCCTAGGAACACCTTCTTTTTCATTCACTGTCCTATTTCTTAACCAATACTTGCTCTTTGCTTGTTCAACTACAGCAATGGTTAACCTCTTTATTTCCTTGTCAGTGGGTCTCCTTATATTGCATTGAGTAGGCACCCTAGCAGAGTATTGTTCTGCATAACTTTCTTCAAAATAGGAAAAAACTTGTTGTTCAACCATGTGGACATTGCACCTTTGATTTGAAACATCGTACTCACATCCTTCATCTTTTGAAGATGAATATTCTTCCTCAGCAGGGTGAAAGGTATTTGAGGTCAAGTACACTATGTGATCCTCTCCATTGTCACCTACTAACATTCCTTCTTCTTGCATTTCTTGGGCTACAACACAGTGATCTGGGGAATGTGGCCCATCACAACCTTCACACCAAAGATTATTATTGACCATATATGCCCCCTTCTTCCTTAATGGATCAGGTGTTTCTTTGTTTCTGGGTCTATCTATTACAGGTTTTCCATCCTTCCAATTTGTATTGTAGGGCATGTCATGTAATCGATGCCTCTCATTTCTGTACACATTCTCCTATTTTTACTAATAATTATTGGCATGCTAAGGAACCCTAGGATTGTCTCTCTTACTGATCATCCCAATAGCTTTCCTGTTGTTTTCAATGGTCAGTGCTATCTTTTGGGCTTCGGCCAAATCTCTTAGAAACCTGCTTCTTAATTCATACCCTATTTTTGGATCAAATGCATTCAAATAAATACTCAATGCTGCAGAGTCTGGAAACTTTGACCCAGGTGGTATCTTATTCTGCAATTTGCTAAATCTCCAGTTAAAATCATAAATTGACTCATTCTGATTTTTTTGAATCCGTACTAGTTCATGTAAAGTAGCATATGGTGCACATGGATTTCCATACTGTTCAAGAAATCGATCCTGAAATTCTTGGATAGAATCAATAGAGGTTGTTGGTAGGCTATTGAACCAATCCCTAGCTTCTTCAGTGAGTGACATCATGAACAACCTCATATGTAAATCTTCATATGATATATCCAAGTCTTGGACAAAAACATTAAAATTCCTCAAATGATCTTCAGTAGTAATTGCACTACTCCCTGTAAACTTAGGAACAAGACTTCTCCAACTACTATCCATAGGGTAAAGGTATAATTGAAACCCTATCAAATCAAATTGTCTGATCATTGTTGTGTATTGCTGAGGGGGAGGGTTATGCACATGTTGATACTGGTACATTGGATTGTTGTATTGTGTATGAAGATATGGCACATATTGTTGACCATGAGGTGGTTGCACATTTGTATGTTGTGATGCAATATACGGTGGATAGTTTGGTTGTTTGTATTGATTTCCCATCTGATTATGAGGAACCTTTGGCTGATATGAAGGCCCTGCATAATTGTTTCCTTGATTATGAGGCGGTATATACTTTGAAAAACTAGTTGTCTGAGCTTTAATTTGAGCTTACTGTAATTTCAAATCCTGGAGTTCCTTCATCTTTTGAAGCCTCTGTTGGTCCAGTTCTTCTTTTGCTCTTTCTACTTCTTGTCTCTGGAACTCCAACTGTATGTCTATTTCTTTGTGAGTCAAGAACTCAAAATTTTCTTGAGGGATTACATTATCAAAGGGCTCATTTTGGTTACCCTCCATTCTTTGATCATTTTCCTGTTGATACGTGACTCTTTCAGCCTCGAGTTTAGCCTCAAATTCCACCTATTTCTGAGGATTATAAAAAGGATTTCTTTGTTCTTCAGGGGTACAAGGTTCTCCACTTGAATTATCTCTCCATGTATCATAACGATCATATGTCTCACAATGTGGTCTTGATGCTTTGTCTTTGTTCGTTATGCACACATTCTCATTTATCTTCTTACCCTTATCAACTTTATCATCCTTATATGTCCACTTACTGTTGCCACTAGGACCTCCAGCAGGACCTCCTTTGTATTGGGATCTTCTACCATTCATATTGAATTGATGCAATATTCTTGTCAGAGTCACCACTCACTTTGTTAAAAGTGAGAAAAATGAAATTATTCTTGATTGTATCCCTAGTGGAATCACTCTTTCTGAAACTTCTCAAATTATGAATCTTTCTTCAATGACTCTATATTATAGTCCTCAACTGGATATCCTGCAATAACTTCCCCAGCTAAGTCGCTAATTTGTTAGCTCTCAAAAAAGCAGGAAAAATACCTCAAGAGGTTGCCAATCTCTTGATACGTTTCAGGGTAACAGACAAGGCCAAATGATTTAGACCTTCTACTCTTCAAGTGCTGCCAGACCTAGGTGGGTATACCTATTTGAATAAAGCAGACTTGACCTTTGTTCATTTCCTAAAGCAATTTACCCACACTGGCAAATGGGAGTGGATAAATGAGTTTTATTCTAGTGCAAATTGCATAAGAAATATCAAGGCAAAAAATCTAATGTGTTCATATGAAAAAATGAATGAAACCAAATAGTGGAATGGTAGAGACTAGTGCCTTATTGGGTGTACGAAGTCAAATGATAATCTGAAATGAATAAATTCTTTCTGGCAGATACTCAAATTGTTTGGCATACAATTTTATGTTTATAATTGGTATAAACATGCAAGAATGTGATTACCAAGTTCTTCTTAATAATCCAAATGAGATTCCCTAATTACTATGATTGACTAAAAGGACTTAATCTTTCCTTGAAAGAACCAATTAATCCAATCATACAGATACAGCAAGTGTGCACTGATAAACTGAAGAATATCCTTGATATATCAATTTAAACAATTAGAAAACATCAACCTTGGAGACAACTTCAACAATACTTCTAATTAACATGACAAACAACTGAAACTAGAAAAATGTCACCACATCAAATGAATTCAATTGAAATCTCCATTGTTTCAAACATGCATCATAGTCTCAAAAAATGTAAATATACTTTATCCTACTATATTTTTTACTCAATCTCTGCCCCTCTATCTGTTGTCAAAAAATGAGTATTTATACATTAGTCATTTGAAAGGACGCGTCCTTTCGTATTCAAATCTCAGCGATCTGTTGTATTCAAACTTTTTCAAACGTTCATCAGACATCGCTATGACGTCCTGCCGCTTCCTCAACACTCCAAGTCTCTCCAACTATCAACAGATCATATATCGCTAGGTAGTCTTGTAATTACACCGATGTTACGAGTCTCCCCGACACTCTGTGCCTTTAGTTTTGAGTATCGCTATGACATTGAGGGTCGGGCAGACGTTCCTCTGCTTACATCATGTTTTGCCAAGATTTATCCTTCGTCAATTCTGATCGTCGAGACATAGTGGTTTTCCTGCCGATGGAACTTCATTCGGCATGACTCTCTTAGCTCTCACCGATGAAGCAAGTCTCACCGATGATTATTTCTTCCACATGCATCGCCAAGTCTGAATCCCGTACAACTCTATCCGTGTGACATAGGGAATCGACAAAACTTCATGACTTCATATCGATGACAACGACAAAATCCTCCTCTATTTTGTCGGCAAGACCAAATGAATGCTATGAGACTTAACTTCGATGGCTTCAGTCTAGCCGATGAATTTCATTATCGGCGAGACCATGAATATCGCTAAGTCCACCTACCAATGTATTTCCGTTATAGCAACATGGTAAGTCGGCAAGACTTCCTTGAACTCACCCCGATGACATTATACTACCGACAGGATCTACCTCTGTTTTATCGGCAAGACCGAACGAATGCTGCAGGACGCTAGTCTGATGACTCAAGTCTCACTGAAACATCTTTGTATGCTTTGATCGATAAGACACAAATAAGCTCGTTATGACTTATACCGATGACCATTGTCTTGTCGATAGGATCCCTGTGTCACTAAGACTGCAAACTGCATCATGCCGATGTGTATCCTCTGGTCGCTGAAACATTTCCAAGCTCTTGCCGATATGTTGAAAAAAGACATGCGCTAGTATAAAATGATATTTTATTTTTTTTGGGATCGGTGAGACCTACAACATGTTACGCCAATATGGTTTATACATTCAAATGCTCAGGGCCATATGAATTCTATGGGACCAAATGACAGAATATGGGCAAATATGTTATGAAGAGAGGATTCTTGTGCTTATGGTATGGACTTCTTTGGAAACTCATGAGTATAAACAATTGTAAAAAATTTAAAATTTTACAGTTCCAACAAGGCCAATAAAATATTGTCTATTATCACCAAGCTTACCTACTATAAGGTTTGTGGTGTTTGGTTTTTCAAAATATTCTCCAATATAGGTTGAACTTTAGATTTTTATCATCATGATCTATCTTTGATGTGAAGGTATGAGAAGACCTTTACATTGTCCAAAAAAAATGTTAGAGCTTTGTGTGATGAACACTATGGTAGGGTGATTTACCTTTATATCTAGTTGGTGGATAAATTCATGCTAGGTTTTATGATGGGTAATATGCAAAGGTTATATACTTAGAAGTAGAATATTGTCTCATATTACTACTGTGGGTTTGAGTTTTTGTCTAATAAATACTTTGATTCAAAGTAACAAATTGTTATGTTCATACATTCAAATAGAGGCCACCTCATGCGCAATGTGATTGTTATGTGTTGACCAATAAATTTAACCCCAAAACCTTTAAGACCTTGTGTATAGGTTATGAATCAATTTATGTGGCATATAACTAGGTCAACTTGACTAGTATTTGTGAATCCTTATGATATCTTGATTATGTGTACTTGGTTATAAGACGACTCCACTTGTGAGAACCAAGCATGATACAAATGCAAATAATCAACTATCTCCACTATTGTGCAAGTTATGGATGCCAAGTGCTACCTATCGTGTCTTAAAGATTAGCCAAATTTCACTAGTAGCACAAAGGTGAAGATGCCACGAGCTATCCATTTTATGGTATAAGAGTGGTTTAGCCAGCTATCACTAGTAATTTGTAAGTGATGAATGCCAAGAGCTAGCTATCACATCTTAGGATTAGTCAACTATCACTAGTAGCACAAAGTGATAGATGTGAGGAGCTACACATGGTATGACAGGCCTTAGCCAACTTTCCGTAGTACCATGCAAGTGATATATGTTAGGAGCTATTCCATACTAGGTTGGACCAACTTTCTCTAGTGGCATGAAGGTGATAGATGTACAATCCATCAACTTGAAATGTTCAATATGTTATGAAAATCTTATTAATGGCCTCATGTATTATATGTTGTTACACTTACACCTTAGCCAATGATGACTACAAGTAATATGTGATGTTTTCTTTCTATCATCATTGGCAATGAACTAAGAAAAAGGATGGGACCCATGGTGTCATATGGGATGCACTAAAATTCATTTTTCTCACTGGGATGTACTCAAAGGGTAAGTGTTAGTGAACCAAGTAATGGGAAGATACATGTAGGGGGTTGCATCCACTTCCTCTTGATAGTTGGTCATTAATTGGAAGTTAATGAATAAATATAAGGAAGTTTGGATAAAGTCTTTTATGGTGGGGTCTTATGGATAGGGGCTTCCTAAAAGATTTCAGTGGTTGTTGCTAAAGTTTTTTAGGAATATTTCAAAGTGGGTGGTCCCATGAATTTTGTAGTCTACTTTAAGCTTCAAAATTTATAGAAGTTGGTGGCCTCATGAATTTTATTACTTTGCATATTGAATTCAACAAAGTAAAAAATATATAAAATAATAAAAAAATTAATTGATGAGAATTTAAAACTCGGATGATTGACAAGTGGCAGAAAAAAATCTTAAACTAGTGGGATAATTTCTGGCCCCACTACAATACACGCACTCAAATATATTCTAATTAATCCTATAGTATATTTGTTTTTAACTTCATAAGATCCCTGCTTCTTCGAAATAGATCTTGAAACCCTCATAAGATGGCAGCCTAAAAAAAGAGCAACACAGTTCTGATTTATTTAAACTCTACCTATTTATCTGAATTCAGTTTTAGTTCAGGAGGATATTCACAACTTTATTTAACAAAAGTCTTGTTTTGGAGGGAAGGGGGATATCCATAGCCTGTTACAAAGTCCACATTTTAGCACATTATGGAGTATACAGGAAAAGCTTTACACAGGCGCTATTGTGCAATTATTCCAATCTCATTTATTTGATGATGGGTAACAATAAAATTGAGAGAAAGAATATTGTATTTACATAGACTCCCATCTTATGAATTGAATGGTTTGCTTCCCTTGATGCAGAGGCATGGGGTCTAAAGACTGCGGGCAACCATTATCTTTTTGTTGCTTTAAAATTTAATTTTTCCGTTTGCTTTGGAGTTGTTCTACTGCGTTCATGCTTGCCAGACAGGGGAAGACTCCAATCCTTATCTTTCTCTATATTTCGTCATGAAGTCAACGACTAGTAAATTATGTATTTCTAATTAATGAAATAGAAGAAATATTTATATTAATGTTGTTTGTTATTTAATTAAGGGGTGTATTTTTTTATGTGATTGGGGACTCATTCTTTATATGTTTGTTTATTTGTTTGGGTGAAAAAAGTTTCTGGGAAGTTTGTAAAATAGGGTTGAGTTTGCAAGATCAAATAGAATTCCTTACGTAATAACTCTTAGAAAGCAAACTATTTTTTTTTAAATATTTGGAGCAGCTATTAGGTGCCTACAACATAGAGTAACTAGCAATAACTAATTGCTTCTAATGGCTATGTATAGAGAGGCCGGTGTACTCTATTCACTATGGAAGGATCAACATGGTATCAAATTGGGCTACAATTCACCCTTAAGAAGGTTATGACAATATGACATAAGAGGTGTGGGGCAAATATTTGTACTTTGGTAAAGAAAAAGAGAATGTTTTTTTCTTGATAGCCCAAGAAGGGGAAATAGAAAGCAGTTCGAGAACATTGTTATTGGTAGGTAATATGAAGTTGCACATTTTGTTGATTTCCTTATGTAACAACTCCTACAAAGCGAACAATTTCTAAAAACATATTTGGAGCAGCAATTATATGCCTACAACATAGAGTAACTAACAATAACTAATTGCTTCTAATGACTATGTATAGGGAGGTCAGTGTACTCTATTCACTGTGGAAGCATCAACATAGTATCAAAGTGGGTTACAATTCACTCTTGAGAAGGTTATGGCAATATGATATAAGAGGTGTACATAATGGTAGGGAAAATATTTGTACTTTGGTAAAGAACAAGAGAATGTTTTTTCTTGATAGTCCAAGAAGGGGAAATAGAAAGCAACTTGAGAGCATTGTTATTGATAGGCAAGAAATTCTTAGAGAGAAACTACATATGAAGTTGCACTTTTCGCTGATTTGATTCCCAAAGAGTTGGTAGTAGATGTTGTAAAAAGGCCTAAATGTGAAGTTGCAAGTACCTGCAACAAAAGGAACTAGTCATTTAGATGCTTATGTTGATAGTGAAGCATATGATAGCAGAGTGATGTTGCTAGTTGAAACAACCAATGACAACATAATGGTGTCGCAAGTAGGTAGAACATAATATGAAAGCAAGGAACCTTTGGATGTAAATAATTTATTAGAAGAATAGGATAATGAGGAGTACCATGAAGAGGTGGAAAATAAGGAGGCACAAATCAGACAATGAATCCTCAACTTGAAGGACATCAATGGGTGCAATACTGTAGCAGTAGTTGGCAATGAGGTAGTGAAATTTTGGCTAAAATTGATGAATATAAATGTGAAGGGGAACTAATAGAACTAATATTAAAGAACATACTAATTGAGAATGTGGAGAAGGAACTCATGAGTGGAGAAATGGTCGATGACGTTAAGGAGGAGCAGAGTTGGCTTGGATTGTGGGTTTGCTCCCCATTGGTTTCAGGTTCGACTCTGCTCCCAAGTTTACCCGATTGGGACTGGCTTGCCGGCTGTTGGGTCCCCCCATAGGGGACTAGTCTCGCCCCCGCTCGCCCTAGGTACCCAAGATATGGGTTGATAGGTTGTTGGGCAGGATCACAAGGATACCCTTGTCGTTAACAAAAATAAATTATGTAAAAAATGTTGCTATAGACACACTAGATGAGATGTTGGATGATTCCAAGGGATCAACGTGGACCTATAGGATATGAAGGTGTTCACAAGGAGACAACTAAAAGAGGGAGAATTTTGAAGTGGAAAACTTCCTTGGTAGTCGCAAAACAACTATACATTGGGTAATGTTTTTGAGCCAATAACCACATTTGTAGTCATTCCTTATATTATGATAGGGAAAAATTTATTCTTCTTATATACCACCATGGAGAGTTGGATCTATGAGAAGTAAGAGATTCAAGATAGTGGTGGATACATAAAAGAGGTTAAAAGGATGGAGAAAAGAAGAGGTAGTGCTAAATGTAATATTTGACCTATTTATTCATAGCCACACAATTTGTGAGTAGTAGAAGTATAATTTTGTTTGTGAATTTAGGAGTTCACATTCTTATAGTTCCAAGAGTACGATATAATAATTATCTTTGTTAATGATTTAAAATTTAATTTTTCCATCATTTGTTTTAGAGTTATTCTACTTGCTAGTAAATACATTAATGTTCACTAGAGAAAGAGAATAGGGGTAGGTCGATTCAAATTTCACATGGGTGCTCTACTCATTAAAACAATCCTTGTGGCACTTAAATTTATAAATTTGAGCACTAAATTAAAATTAAAAATTATTGCTTGGTCATTGGAAACAATAAATATATCTATTTTAGCAATTGGGAGGGATTTAGGTAGGGTTTGTAGAATTTGGGAGTACTACCTGTGAATATATAGAGTAATCAAGAAAGGAAAAAAGAGATAAGAGGAGTAGAAGCTACATTTTAGAGAATTAAAAAATAAGTCATGTGGGAAAGGGGAGGACAAAGGTTATTCTCAAAGACAGAAGCTACCCACATTCAAGAAAGAAGGGCAATAGAAATTTGTGTAGAAAATACCCAAAATCTTGCATTTGAATTCACCCATGAAGCCTATGAGGTAAATCTATTATAACATAATTTTATTAGGGGTCATACCCTTATAATATTTATATAATGTTCTAATATAAGGTTTTTAAACCTTATATGCTTTATTAAGCATATCCCATTTGAAATAATTATAATCTAATATCTATTAATTATTTATGAATGGTTATTTTGAATAGGGGTGACTAATACCCCTTAAGGTAGTATGCCACCCTTTCTCATATATTTAAGGAGTTTCCCTCTCATTTGAGAGGTAAAGAATTTGGAGATTTTATAGTGAATTATATCACTATGCACATGAGGTATTATTGACCACGTGGAAGTATGAAGAAGTGTTCCCCAAATTATCACTATGCACATGAGGTATTATTGACCATGTGAAAGTACGAAGAAGTGTGAACCCCAAGTTTGGTCTATGTTAGAATAGACCATTTTTGTAAGTGGTTTTTAATAAAACAATGTTTTATGGGTTTTTATTCGAAAGGGTTTTCCCTATGTATATCTTGTGTAATGTGTAAAATCTATGTTTGTATGATTATTATTTTATTTATGTTATGTTTTGTTTATAATGATTACTATCCTAAAATCCTAATTTCTAACATGGTATCAAAGTAGATTAGGATATACTAATCATTTTTATAGGTTATACTAGAAGATAAGTAGAACTTGATGAGAAACTTCCTCATGCTCAATCAACACATGCAACACCATTATTTCAATACCTCTAGTGTGCCTTTTCTATTATTTTAAGATCAATTAGAGCTAAGTTAGAAAATTTTGAATTTTTTTACAAGTGATATCTATGAGAATTTTAATACTAATATTTTTCTTAACATATTCATATATAGTATAGGATTGTAATTGTTGTCTATTTGATTCTTAAGTGATGTATGCTAAATTTTTAATATTATATATTGTAATTAATTCAAAAGTATTCCATTATCATCAAAATTACAATATTCTTATAATCAAAATCACAAAACATTTGAAAGTTCCTATTCTATTACAAGTTGTACTTATTTTAATAGATCAATGTTCTTTAAAAAATCAAAATACTTGTCTTTCTAATATGACCCTTGTGGACCTCCTTCCACATGGATTGAGTGTGTTACCACATAATTTCAAATGGTCATTGATACATTGAGAATATTCAAAGTACATTCTAATCTTCATTTAATTTTGATTCTTCCAAAAACTAAAAAATAGCTTCCAATCTCTTCATTTCTCTAGTTTTAATTTCTTCTCCATCATAAATATTAGCTATTTGTTATGATTTTTTTTATTTATGATTATGAGATTGCTTGTTGGCATCATCACTTTAATTATATTAAGGTCTATGACCATTTTTTAATCATTTACCTTTCTTCCTATAACCTATAATTATAAGATAAATTGCTAAAAAAAGTATCAATATTAATAATATAAAAATAATAATTAAAATTTACAACCCATTTTAAAAAATTTATACACATATTTTTAGTAAAATTCAAA
This sequence comes from Sequoia sempervirens, assembly GCA_007258455.2. Classification (NCBI taxonomy): domain Eukaryota; kingdom Viridiplantae; phylum Streptophyta; class Pinopsida; order Cupressales; family Cupressaceae; genus Sequoia; species Sequoia sempervirens. The sequence goes on from VDFB02319987.1 coordinate 89,465, forward strand.
TAATTTTCTTTGTATACTTAAATACTTTTCAAAATAATGTTTTTCATATTCTTTATGTTTTTTAACTCTTATTTTATATTTCACCACCTTGTATTTCTATTTGAAAGTGGAAAAATCGAGATTACTCTTGAATCAAGATTTTGTCAATCACATAACACTAAACTATTACATAGTATTGACTTTATAAGCCATTATTCCCATTTGAAACTAAATACAAGAATGTAACTTCCAAAACTAAATTTATTTATTAAATACTAATTTACTTAATTTATTTATTTAACTAATCTATATTAAGCACTATTTTCCAACACCCCCTTTAGTGCTAACATAGAGGAAAATTAGAAATGTCACCAGTACTCATACATACAGAGGCTTCAACGAAATTAGTTTAAGAGGGTTCGTGGATACTGGCCAACTATTAGCAGCTTTGATAAATGCTTTGATTCCTTCCAAACACATGGACAGTTATAACTTGATCCCTCTCCGAATAACGGAAAGAGTTCCGAGAAAGTTTTGCATCGTACCCAAGTACGTCCAACCTTATATTATGGAAATAAATTTGAAACTGAATCTCTTTCACCAAAAAAACTCGAATTGACCTCTAAATTTTGATATTGCAACTGTTGTCACTGAGTCACTTCTTATTTTGGTAGCATCAACAAAACCATCAATAGGCACGTCATTTGGAACAATCTTATTCGCTTTCAGCAGCGACACCCTCTTTTCACCTTATTCGCTTTCTTGATCTCAACCTGCTTTCCATCAAATTCATGAGTCTTTCCCTGTGTAAGGATATCTTCAACCGTTTGCTTGCTATCAAAAGTCACAAACCCAAGTCCTTGTGAACGACCAATACTATGGTCTTGCATAATTTGTGCCTCAACAATACTGCCATAGTTTTTGAAATAATTCTTGAATTCCTCTTCAGAAACTGAAGTGGACAAGCCACCAACTAATAGAACTGTTTTCCTATATGCAAATGAAGTAATCAGAATGTCTTCAACGCTAGTCCCACTCCCGCTAATCAACCCAGACGGCCTTATTTATAAATATTGGCCCAAAGTCATAGTAAATCAATGGCAACCATGATGAAATCAACTAAAGAACAGAGCGGCATCCACCGAAACGGCTGGCAGCACCGAATACCTGATAATGGTTCTGATAAACACACCTCCACAATAGATTGGGGAATACAATTTTAAATTTTAAATTTTTGGAATGGCAACAATGAATAGAGTGAAGTGTTAAACAATGGTAAGAATGAACATTGTGGAGAGAAAGAGAAGAAATGTAGATGAATGATGGAGTCAAAAGGGTTTTGTACATAGTCTACATTGCTCACCTATTGACAAATGCAAGAATGGAAGAAAACAATAGTAGTTACATGTGGTCTTCACTACAATACCATTGTACACACCACTTTGGATGAAAGACAAATGAATGGAGAGAGATCAAAGAGAGGTCTAAGAAGAAACCCGCTCTAATACCATATTGGAATGAAAGAGGAAAAATTGAGATTGCTCTCGAATCAAAATTCTATCAATCACATTACAAAACTATTACATAAGTATTGGCTTTATAAAGCCATTATTCCCATATGAAACTAAATACGGGAATGTAACTTCCAAAACTAAATTTATTTATTAAATACTAATTTGCTTTATTTATTTATTTAACTAATCTATGTTACACACTATTTTCCAACAATTTCATTGTCCCTAAATGTGTTTTCCTTGTTCTAAGATAGATGACCATTCATCGTGAAAGGGCATGTCTCTCCCTCTGAACCAATACATCATCAATTATATTGAATTGAGATAAACTAGGAATCACGCCTTGGTGTGCAATGGGTATGTTGAAGAGGTGTGGAAGGTCAATGAGGAATTTTTTTGGTTTATTAGTTGCATGCATTTAACGAATGATGTTGTTTGTGCAACAAAGGTCTCAATGGAGAAGTAATATCCCCAAATCAAATATGCATCCACTTTGAAGGATCCAAACACAGTTGAAATATAACTCATGAATGAGGAAGATAATTAGAATCCATTACCAATATATTCATGTTATGTTTACAATAAGGAGAAAGGGAGAGATGGATAAATAGGGATATAAATGGGAGAGATAGAGGGGGGAAGAGTGAGAGAGAGAGGGATTGTGAGATAGCTATAGAGAGGGAGAGGGAGAGGGAGAGGGAGGGAGGGAGAGGGAGAGAGAGAGAGAGAGAGAGAGAGAGATAATGGTAGAGAGGATAATGATAGATGGAGATCTAAAATAGATAAATATATAGAGAGATGGAGAGATAGAAAGGTAAAGATAGAGATAGGGAATGTAGACACCTAAAAATGATTAATACATTTTCATCTTATCATTTCATCATTATCATTATCATTTCTTCTATCTATATGTTACCTCAGTTATGTTCACATGCCCTAAATCTTTCGTATTTACCCTCAAAATTTCTAAATTTTGTCAACCTTCAACGAGGTTATCATAACTGCTTCTTGGCCTGACATCTTTGTGGAAACTTTAAAATTCACTTTTCTAATTGAGTTGTGGGGAATGTTGTTGGGGCTCGAAGGAGTTTTCATAACTACTCAAGAAACGTCTATGAAAGAAAAGTGAGAATGTTGAAGGAAAGATTGTTTGATTTCAGAACTTACAAAAGGTTTGGAAACCTTTTTCAGTCTCTAATAAGGTTTCACAGACCTCCTCATTGATTGATGATGAAAATTCTTATGTGAATAATTTTTAAAGCGAGGCTAAGAAAGATTATAAAGAAACAAAATTAGAGGTTATCATAACTATAGCGTACTCTGACGACGTACATGAAACTTTTTTGAAGATTGATGTCATCTCAAGGGTGGTACTTATCAACCATGCTACAGCATAAACAATAATGCTTAGCCATATAAAGATGTAAATTTGTTTAATTATGGTACAATAACATAAACCAAAATTTATTATAAGTGCAGAAAAAAAGAGAGTAACATGCATAGAAAAGACAAACACATATCATTGAAATACAAAATTCTCTCTCTCTCTCTCTCTCTCTCTCTATATATATATATATATATATATATATATATATATTTAGATATATAAGAAGTTACATTGATCGTGTTTACATTCAAAATGGGAGATTCTAGTACATTTTTTTCAAACATAGAGAATGAAGATAAGGATGTGAATTCCTTCCACCATTTCCTACATGCACTCGATTTGGGCTAGTGAGAATAAATTTTCATTAGACTACACAAAATGGACAAAAAATCCCATATTATTTCGTTTGAGTCCAACACAAAGGAGAGCAATCGCTTCTTCAATGAGGTTGTGGTGAAGTATCATTGCAATACAAATAATGTCTCCCACTAGAACAATCCTTGGAAATGCATTTAGTCCTCTAATGGCCGCTCTCACCTTCATCAGGTACTCTAACCAAACTAGGTGCTCTATAGCCCTTACTCAATCTCGCTTTCCAGAGGTATGAACCAAATTATACTCAAATCACTCTAGAAGCTTAGCCTTCTTCAATGTCACTATGAACCAAAAATATATCTCTCAACTAGTCAGTCACAAACCTTTAGAATTGATTGCACTCCACATCCCCAATTATGATAAAACCACTCTTTGAGGAGGCATTGCTCACAATGCTTGACTTCTCTTAGTGCATTCATGGTAGGAGAGTTTTAGAAGGAACAGTCTAGACTGTGCAGCAATGAGTCAACGCAGTGGAAATAGCACAGAAAATATATATGGGAACATGAATCTTTATAGATATGGAATGCTTACATGCAACATCAATCACAAGGGAAAGTATCTAGGGCTCACAAGCCTTGTCTTATAGACTTACAAAATGCTACTGGCCAACAGGCCTTATTGCATGCCCCCAAAGGGTTATTACGAAAATATATTAATCTATCTAATGACGAACTATCAATTGATGATCTACAAATGATTACAATGCTTATAAATATGCTCCTCAATCTCTAAGATAGATTTATGTTAGCCATAAGGGTTAATAACCAACTAAATGATCAAACATGAAGGTTGGTCTACAATGCTTTGGTTGATAACAAGGTGAATTTCTGAGAGCGATAACTTCTGGTAAGTAAATGAAAAAGATCTAAAATTTGGATATGTAGTAGATGTCAATGTGTAGATGCTATATCCTACTCCACGAGTTGAGAAAAAAAGGTATGGAAAAATTTGGAAATGAACTAGTGAAACTTTAACTAAGATGCAATGCAAGAAAAGAACTATTTTTGGTTGATACAGGATTTCTTTGCAACTAGGGATGCTCCTACATCAGACACCCGAGGTTCGAAGAAAATTGATTCCCTCACTTTCGAGGGCTAATAGGAAAACCAAAACGGTCCACCTCCATCTAAGAAATCTATGATGAATCCTCCATTGGTCTGCCTTTCCATTTCACAAGATATTCTTTGTATTGCTTGTTCCTAGTGCTTCTGTTGGTTCTAGTATCCAAAATATATTCAATCTCCTTTGTTTCTTGATGTGGTAACTCTCCTTTAGATCTACTTCATCACTACTACCACTTGATTCCCCTTTATGAAACTCATAGATGTCTGCAACATTGAAAATAGGTGAAATACCCAATGTCTCTGGTAACTCCATTTCATATACATTTCCAGAATTAAACTTCCTCATAATCTTACATGGTCGAAACTTCTTAATCTTCAACTTATTGTATGTGCCAACTGGGAATCTCTCCTTCCTCAAATATGCCATTACTTCATCTCCAATAGCAAATTCCTTATGTCTCTGGTGTTCATCTGTCTTCTCTTTATACTGAATTTTCATGCCTTCTAAATGCTTCCAGACCTTATTATGCAATGTCTCCATGAAATTTGTAAACTCCTCTAGTTTTGCACTCCTCTTGTTCCCCATGTTGATATCTCTTAATTCTTCAACACCTCTAGGATTTACTCTGGTAACAATCTAAAATGGTGTCATCCCTGTACTTTGATTCACTAAATTATTGTATGTAAACTCTGCCTTTGGTAAAACTATATCCCAACTTCTTTCCTTATCTCCAACCAAACATCTAAATAGGTTACCCAAACTTTTGCTCACTACCTTTGTTTGTCCATCAATGTATGGGTGATAAGTTGAACTAAACTTCAAATTTGTCTTCATCTTCTTCCACAATGTCCCCCAAAAGTATCCAATGAATTTGGTGTCTCTGTCTAAAACTATACTCTTAAGTAATCCATGCAATCTCACAATCTCCTTGAAAAATAAATTTGCAACATGCACAACATCATTAGTCTTCTTACAAGGGGAAAAATGTGCCATTTTGGAAAATCTATCCACTACTACCATGATAGAATCATAACCTCTATATGTTGTAGGCAATCCCAATATGAAATCCATGCTCAAATCTTCCCAAGGTCTCTTTGGTACTATTAAAGGCGTGCACAATCCATTATTCTAACTACTCCCTTTTGCAACTTGAAAAATTTTCCAATTCTAAACATACTTCCTTACATCCTTATATATGTGTAGCCAAAAATAGTGTTCACTTACCAAAGCTACTATCTTATCTACTCCAAAATTTCCTGCTAATCCTCCACTATGCTTCTCCTTGATCAAATTCTCCCTCATTGAACTCGTTAGTATACACAACTTATTTCCTTTGAATAACATACCTTCTTGAATGAAATAATCCAACCATTGGCTCTAGTCTGTCACTACTAGTTCTTTACATGCTTTCTAGGCTTCACCAAAGTATGCATCATCTTCATGCATATGCTTCAATCTTCAAATCCCAATACTTGTACTCTCATCCCTGTCAACTAATTTTATCTTCTACTCAATGCATTTGCAACTTTTTTGGACTTGCCACTCCTATGCTTCAACAAAAATGTATAACTCTGCCAGAATTCAACCCATTGCATATGTCTCTTATTCAATTTCCCTTGACTTTTTAGATACTGCAACGCTTGATGATTTGTATACAACACAAACTCCTTAGGTAACAAGTAATGTCTGCACTTCTTCAAGGCTTAAATTATAGTATAAAATTCTTGATCATAAAATGATTATCTTCTTCTGGCATCATTCAACTTCTCACTAAAATAAGCTACAGATCTTACTTCTTGACTCAACACTACTCCAATTGCATTTCCACTGGCATCACAGTCTACTTGAAATACTTTTCCAAAATTCAGTAATGCTAACACTAGTTGCTCTATCACCTTTTTCTTTAACAATTTAAAACTCTTTTGTGCTTTGGATGTCCACTTGAAATCATTCTTATCTCCTCTCACCATCTCCATCATAGGGTTACAAACACTACTAAAACTTCTAATGAACTTCTGATAGAAACTTGCTAGTCCATAGAATGATTTTACCTCTCCAATATTTACCAGTGTAGGCCAATCTAAAATTGCTTTCACTTTCTCCAAATCCATCTTCAATCCTTCAGTAGAAATAAAAAATCCCAAATACACTAACTCTATCCTCATGAAATTACATTTCTTGACATTAATCAACAACTTCTCTTCTTTTAACCTCTACAATACTTGTCAGATGTGTCCCAAATGTTCCTCTCTAGTCTTACTAAAAATCAAAATATCATCCAATTAAAAAATGACAAACTTGCCCAAGAATCTCTTCAATACCTCATTCATCAATCTCATGAAAATGCTCGGTGCATTGGTCAATCCAAAAGGCATCACTAACTGTTAGTGTAATTAATTAATTATTACACTAGCATAAGTTAACTTAGGTCTTGCATTAATTTAGTCCTAGGTTGCATTATTAGATAAATCATTAATAATGGGGTAATTCCCCTTTCCATATTTGTAGGAGATAAGATTCTTCTAGAAAATAAGTTGTCCTTCTAAAACTTATCTCAATCTTTTATCATTTCCTAGGTATGGTTCACATGTTGTCACATGTTGTTAGATCATGACACATGGCAACATCATATTGCATCTTGAATATCTCTCATGCCTATATATTCAAGGTATTTGTACATTTGTAATCATATTTTAGAATCAATCAAGAAATCTCTATTTGCCTGCCCTTAGTTGAAACACATTCTATGTGGTTGAATCTCTTCTTGGAAAAGGTCTTCTTAAAGGTTGCAGCTTCAGGGACATCGTGCATCCATCATTTCAACATGGTATTAGATCCATTCCATTGAAGAGTTCATCCCAGGATCAAGAAAGTTGGGCTTGTGAGATTCATTGTAGGTTTGAAGGTTTCCATTGTAGGCTACTTGACTCCACCTAGGGACCAAGCTAATTTCTAAAGCAAATTGAGCCAGATCCAAGCTCGCCATTGTCTTCAAAAGGCCTTGAAACCCTAGGATCGCCTGTCCAATGATCAAAATCAGATTTATTAACCCAGGAGCCATCAGAGGTATTTTAGGGTTTGCAAAATCAACTATACTATCTGTACAAATTTTAATAAAAAAATCATCCCGATCAGTTGTCCTCTGAGGCAAAAAAAAAAATTGCAGCAAGGCATTTTCTATTTTAGAAAAAAATCAAGGCTTTTTTCTATTTGTTTGGCAAAAAATATATATTTTGGTTTTTCCTATAGTTGGAGGAAAAATAATTAGATCTATAGACATCCAAATTTGACCATTCCCGCATGGTCAAATTTTCCCCCTTTATTCATCTATCTCATATTCCCCATCGATATTAATTAAATGATTTATTTAATCAATATTTCCCCTTTTCCTAAGGTCTCTAAATTATTTAAGTTAAATACTTTACCTCTCATCCCTTCCTCTCTAAATTAAATAAATATATCAATTTATTTAATTTAGTCATTTGGCCTTTTGAATTTAAATCAATTTTAAATTCCCTATTTTCTCTCTCCTTGTCACATCCTCCATAATCCTCTTTTAATCTAGATTAGTTTAATTAATCCATGATTAAGATGTGCACACCTTTAATCAAGATTAATGTCACATCTTCCACAACTTGCAACTTGCTTCTAATCCTTCATTAGCTTCCCTCATCACCTATTTGCGCAAACTTAATCTAATCCTCATGCCATTTATGGAATGCCTCCAAGTCAACCTTCATAAGTGCTTTCTTCATTTAGCCAAGACAACCTCTTCCCCATGTGAATTAAAAATTCACATTTATTGCTTCAATGCTTTCCTCTTCCCCATGTGGGTTGTTGAGGAATTCTAAAATTACTCATGTGTCACATCTCCCACATGGGGGCAAGGACCTCCTTTATGAGGAGACCTTGTCTTATACCCAAGGTACTTCCAAATACCTTCTCATCATGACAATTAAAAATTCACATTTATTGCTCCAAGGTTTCTCTCTTTCCTATGAGGATTATTGAGGAATTCTAAAATTCTTCATGTGTCACATCCTTCCCACATGGGGACAAAAACTTCTTTTTTGATGAAATCTCCTCTCAATCCCAAGGTACTTTCAATTACTTCCACATCACACTCCCCCTTTCCACCTCATTGCCACATGGAAAGATGTGAGGGCTTGTGAGTCCTCAACTCACCATAGCCCTCCATCTTGTCCATGGTGGCTAAATCCTAGCCCTCCATTTCTCTAGAGATTTTTCCCCTAAAATAGAGGATTTTGGTCTCATTTTCACTAATTCACAAGCATTCATTCAAGCATTCAAGCTCTCCAAATTCAAGCATTTAAACTCTTGCATCCACCATTATTGCAACTTTCAAGCTCATATTGCATCCATTTTTCATACACTTATCCACTACCCAACTCCATCATTGTATCCTTTATTGCACATAGATCATTTTGCATATAGTTTTAGGTGATTTTCCATCAAAGAGAACACAAGCATATCAAATTCAAATGGTCAACCAACTAATCAACTTGGGAAAGGTAAAATCTTTGTTTCATCTTTGTTTTGTTCAAGTCTAACTAGGCTAATCTTGAGGTGTTGTATTGTGTTCTTCATTTTGCATTTCTTTTGTTTTGCATCATTTAGGGTTAGAAAACACGCTACACACATTTCTTGCACACCTAGTGGGACCGACAAATAGGTATGTTCTTTCTATGTACTATGTTGTTTCAAGTTTTGCAGGTTCAAGTACACTCAGAGGTGATTCTACTACTGAAACAGGCAAATTCGCAGCAACAGGGAAATTCTGCTATCAAAATAGGTGATCCTGCCTTAAATAGAGGCAAATCTGCATCTTGTAGATTCACCCATATGTCAAACAAGGGGAAAATATGCTCCCTATTACTCAAACAGGCGACCCTGCTTTTGATTTTGGCAAGCCTAAGCTCTGCAAACAAGCGAGTCTACTCCTAAAACAGGTGAATCTGCTACCAATAGGGGCGAATCTGCTCTCCAAAACAAGCGAGTTTGCTTCAAATAGAGGCAAACCTGAGGTAAAATAGAGACTTAAATCTCCAGTTTTAGTATTCATTTGTTGTCATTTTCAGGTGTTGACCCCCCTAACTTGTTTGTTTGTGAGTGTGCTTCATTTTGCTAACGTTTGTGCAATTTTTTCTCATTTGTCCAAGGTCGGAGGTTCCAACTACTAACATTTTCATGTAGAACGATTGGTCCCAGCATATTTAGTTTAGTTTGCTTGTTGTTTTTCACACTAGTTAGGCACACATAGAACTAATTGGAGGGTCAAATTTACTTGTTTGTCGTGTTTGTTAAGTGGGTAGTTGACGTATCCAATCCCCTTGTGCGATTTGGTGATCTTAGGTGACAAGAAATCACAGTCCACTTTAGTCCATTTGTGCTATCTAGGAGGTGCTAGTATGTCTAAGCTCTCCCCTTACACTTCGTTCAAGCCTGGGGACCAGCCAAAAACATCTAGTATCTTCTTTTAGCAGGACCTGCTTGGGGATTTCATCACTCCAAGGGACGATCCCAACCATGTGTACCGGTGAGGTATATAAAGGGGGAGAGCCAAAGTTGTACCCCAATCCAGTCACGTCATGTCTATTGAAGCGTTGAAGCTAGGGTGATAACTAGATAAGACGTGAAGAGTTGGTCTGAGTTTCCAGTACCTCATTGGGGCTCCCAACTCACACCTATGACGGGCTAGTGTTCATGGTTGTGCCTCATGTACCGGGTGTATATCGAGGACTCCCTAGATCACCTTGTTTAGCCTAGATAGAGGACCGTGTTGGCCATACCATTCTCACTAATTTTAGGATTGTGCTACTTGAAGTGTCTTCTTTTTGTGAAATCAGTGCATTTCTTTTTAGTTGAGTCAGCCTTATCTTCTATCTGCTGCTTGTTATGATTTTGTCCTTTGCCATAGTTAGTTGTTTTTCATCTAATTCAGTCCAAGTCTATCGTTTGGGTGAATTTTCCTTTGTCATGGGTGAATTTTCTTCTATTTGGGGTGAACCCGATGTCCACAAGGGCGAACTTGTCTTTTGTCTGAGTCATTTCTCAATTGTTTCCTATCAAATTTTCCCATTCTCCATAGGATAGCCAAATTTGTACCCTATTTGGGTGAGTTTTCCACTATTTTGGGTGAACCTAATCCCTAAAAAGGCAATTTTTCTTGTTGTCTAAGTCATTTTGTTAGTCAAATAGCCCATCACATTCTCCTATTTCCTCAAAATGGGCAATTTTGCTACTATTTTGGGTGAACCTAATCCCTAAAGGGGTGATTTTTCCTGTTGTTTCAGTCCCCTGTCAGTTCCCTAAGCCATCATATTCGCTCATTCCCTAGAAACAGGTGATTTTGCAACATATTTGGGCGAATTTATTCTCTGAACAGTGAAACCCATCTTTCATTTGAGTCTTCATTTCTTCGTTTCCCCATTCATTGAGTCTATTTCCCCGTTAGGAGAGTCTATTTCCCCATTTGACTAGTTCGTTTCCTTGTTCATCGAGTCTGTTTCCCCATTTAGAGAGTCCATTTCCCCATTAAGAGAGTTTGTTTTCTTGTTTGGAGAGTTTGTTTCCTCATTCGGCAAGTCCGTTTCCCCATTCGTCAAGTTTGTTTCCCTGTTAGGAGAGTCTATTTCCCCGTTCAAAGAGTCCATTTCCCCGTTAGGAGAGTTTGTTTCCCTGTTTGTCGACTCCATTTCCCCGTTAGGAGAATCCATTTGTCCATTCATACAGTCCATTTCCCCCGTTAGAATTGTCAATTTCCCCGTTTGTCAACATCGTTTGACCATTTTTAGATTAAGGTAAGTCTGGGGAGTCCTGTTTTTGCATGAAACCATATTGTTTAGGAAATAGGCGAACCTGCTAGTTGTTTAGGCAAGTCTAAAAGTTGTTTAAGCGAGTCTGTAATAGTTTTGGGCGACCCTACACTCGGTTTAGGTGAACCTAATCCCTATTTGGGTGAGCCTAATCCCTGTTTAGGCGACCCTGCACTTTGTTTGGGCGATCCTGCACCCTGTTTTGGCTAACTTGCACCTTGTTTGGGCGAGTTTGATCCTTGTTTGGGAAACCCTACACCCTGTTTGGGTGATCTTGCACCCCATTTGGGTGACCCCGCACTCTATTTGGGCGAACCTGCACCTTGTTTGGGTGACCCTGCACCCTGTTTGGGCGACCCTGCACTTTGTTTAGGCGAACTTAATCTTTGTTTAGGCAAACCTGCACCCTATTTAGGTGACCCTGCACTCTATTTGGGCGAGTTTGATCTTTGTTTGAGCAAATTTGTCTATGTTTTGGGAAAAATCTAAAGAGTTAATCTATTGGGCCCCCAAAGCTTGTTTTTTTTATAAGTCATTTGCGAAAATTAAAATAATTTTATCACCTTCCATTCACCCGTAATCTTCACTTTAGTCCATCTACATTTTCCAAAGGTCATCTGTTTATCATATAAATCATATAGGCACATCTTAAAACATCTCTAGGTTGCATATTTGTCATAATTTTCTCAATCCAAATCCCCTGAACTTTGTTTTAGAGGTTATTATCCAAATTGGCCTAGGTGTCTGAATCTTATCGTCATCCTACACATCTACCTAGGATCGCAATTTGTCCTGAGTTAGTCATCATCTTCGGCCCAATAAATTCACTTCCATCTTGAGGTAGATTCGATGTCGTAATCATCTATTTTTCCTTCAATCCAATCAATAAGCACCTTAAGTTGCCTAGGGTGATTTCTGAACTTGGTTTAGAATACCTCTTTTCATCATCTTATCGAAATCCATCATCTAATCATCAATTGTTTCATCAATCAATCTTATCAATGCATCTCATCAATCATCCAATCAACCTGATCCCCCATCTAATCTAATCAATCTTCAATCATCACACTTGGTCATCCTACGCATTTGCATCTTAGGTTTAGCCTCATCTTACTTCACCACAATAGTTTTCACTTTCATACATTCAAACCCGATGCATGGCGAAGAAGTAAATGTTAGAGCATCAAGCCGGGGTTCCCGACCAAAATATCCCTCAAGATCCCAATAGCAATGCAAATATCCCTCAAGATCCCAATAATGGTGCATCATCACAGTCCAATATTGACGTCCAAAACACCTCACCACCCAGATAAAAGAACATGGTCAATCAACTTGAAGTCACCATTGACAAATACCTAAGAAAACCCACTAATGTTTAGATGATGGATCACCTCCTTAATGAGCATGGGGATAATATTCTGTACTTTAATCATGAAGAAAGGAATCAAACCGCCACCCAATTTTTGATATATCACAATATCTGGCACCCAATCTCTTCGATTGCCTCCGAGACTGTGAGATTTCATAAAATATTCCAAGAAATTTGTATATTCCAGAAGGTGCACCTAGAGGTGGTATTAGTGGGTTTTCAAAAATAATTATGTATCCAAGTTGCAAGCTATCTAACATCGGCCTCAACCTCGAGTCAACAGCCCTAATGACCCCTATGCCTATGGTATGCCATAGAATATTCCATCTGCTCCACCACTCCTGCCTCAAAATCTTGGTCAACCACCTGTCAACACTAGGGGAAATCCTATCCTTGCATTGATGCCACCTCTAGGGTCTGCACTTGCTGGAAATTTACCACCACCACCTCAAGGTAACATCCCTGCATTCTAGCAGCCTCCCGTTAATCCTCAACAATCCACTACTATCCCCTCGCAAGCACCACCACAACATACCACTATCGCTGCTATCCCAACTGAACCATCTCATTAACAACCTCCACAACAAAATTTTCTAGTTCTACAACAACATACTACCATTCCTATGCAACCCCCACATCAAGTGGCACAAGCCACATCACAACCTCCACAACTGCTCCACGGTGACTCCACAACGATCCCACAAAAAAAACACATCCCATCTCACCCTCCTTACCAGCAACCACCATAGTAGCAACAACCACCCCAACATACGCACATTCTCACGTAAACACAACATAATCCCCTCACACAATATCTCTACCATCCATCAAGCACATATACCACCTATGCTGCTCCATCCAATCCCAATCAAAATCTCAATCTGGCCCCTTAGAATCCACCGTGATCTCAACTGCCACTTTACACCAATCCTCCACAATCACACTCAAATCCTTACCAACAAATGTCTAATCCACAACCACCTCCATATACCACACAACAACCCAATGTTGTGTACAATTACCAATCCAATCCATACTACACTCAACAACAACCACCCTATCAACAAGGTGCTCCATCCACTTCCTACTATCAACAATTATCATCATACCAACAAGGAGCTTCCACATTGTCATACTACCAAGCTCCTACACAATATCAGCAAGGTGCTCCATCCACTTCATATTATCAACAACAACCACCCTATCAACAAGCAGTTTCCACCTCTTACTATCAAAATTTGTCATCCTCCTATCCACCTTATGTCAATTCCCAACCACAATCCACATACGCCAATCAATACCAGCAAACGCTTCCATATACATCTCCACCAACTTATGATCTAACCGCTTCTACCCCATCCTCATCATACCAACAATATGCTCCCTATATTCAATCCAATCCATCTAATCTGACTCCCATAGCGCCTATCAATAAAGATTTGGAAGAATTCAAAGTTGCATTAAAGGACTTGCAAGCAGGGACTAGCAAACAATCATTTAAGTTTGAGGACATTTTTCCCCATCCGTTTGATCCTTCAATTTCATTGATTCATTTCCTCAAGCATTTCGAAATGCCAAAATTTGATAAGTATAAAGGAACAAAAGACCCCAAGGCTCATCTTCAAGAGTTTTATGCCCATTGTCAAGAAGTCATGCATAATGACCATTACCTTATGCGATTATTTCCTAGGAGTTTACAAAGGATAGCTCTTGACTGGTTTATGGGTCTCGAGAAGGGATCTTTCAAGTCCTTTGCACAGCTTTCAAAATAGTTTGTCTCCCACTTCTGCTTTAATTTGGAGAAGGATATTGATACGTTGGATCTCCTGAAAGAAAAGAAGCGTGAGGGAGAAACTTTTGCAAGATGTCTTCAAAGATGGCGATCTTTATCTAGTCAGATGAAATCCTCGCTAAGGGAATAAAACATGGTCACCCTATTTATCAAAAACTCTCATCTTGATATGGCCCACAATTTCAAACTTCACTGTGTCACAACCTTCACGAAGATAGTGGAGAAAGGTCCTATCCTTGAGAGGGCACTTATTGCCAAAGGGTTAGTCAAAATCTTTAACTCTGATAAAGAGAAGTCATCTGGGGATAAGCCTCGTTATTGGAACAAGAACAAAAACACTATCAATGATGGCATCGCTGACACAAAACACGTCCAAGTAGCTAATGCTTCCCAAAAGCCACAATATCCCCCTCCTCAGCAGTTAATTTCTAACGCTATACCAATGCCACAAGGGGAACCTCGTCCTCCCCAACAATCCAGTCAAAACAACCAAGGGGGTAACAAACTTCAATTTACTCAACTAGGAGAGCCTCGAAGTGTCATGTTTAATAGGCTCCTTCAAGCTAATTACCTGATTACATATCCTGTGACTAAGCCGCTTGATGAATCCAAGCCCAAACCAGCCTGGTACAAAGAAAATGAGTATTGTGAGTTCCATAAGATTAAAGGGCATACATTGAATAAATGTCAAGGTTTGAAGACGTACATCTAGGATCTCATAGATTGGGGTGATATACATGTGGATTCCAACACGGCACCCTCGTCCAATGCTCAACTACAGATATATCATAATGCTTTCCCCAAGCATAACCAAGGTCCTAGCATGTCAAACTTAAACCCAGGGCCTAGCAACAATAATAATTAGGGTAACAGCAACAACAATATCAATTACAAAAATATTTCATTTAACTATGAGGGTCTCATCATGCATATTGAATAAGCAGAACCACATGTATCTATGATACATGTAAAAGGTAAGGACCCATAGTGTGTTGTTACAACCCGTTGTACCCACATCACAATCCCTAGAGCCTCCACATCCACCCAGCTGCCCCCTGTAAGTTCCCAATATAACATTCTTGATCATCTAGGAAAGACTCCAGCACAGATATCCACTTTTGGATTTGCTTAAGTCTTCTCCCGTACACTAAGAAATCCTAACTAAATCCTTACAGGACACTCAAGTTCCCAATGACATAGACCCTACGCAATTTCAAGCATTGGTGGGACACCTCTCGGCAACATATCAGCTAGGTTTTAGCAAAAATGACATGCCCTGCATTGACTCCAACCATAATCGTCCTCTCCACATCAAAGTCCTAGTAGCCAGCAATAAAGTGAAAAGGGTCCTGGTAGATAATGGCTCTGCCTTGAATCTTTGCATGTTAAATTTTGTAAAATAGGTGGGATACACCCACACTGACTTAAATAATCAGGTTATAACTATCAAAGTGTATGATAATGCAGAGTGTGATTCTGAGGGGACAATTTGTCTTCCAATCTAGGTTGGGTCTGTTGTGAAATACACTACCTATCATGTCCTTGATCTGGAACACCCCTATAACCTCCTCCTCAGTTGTCCATGGATCCACACCATGCAATTCATTCCATCCACGTACCACCAATGTCTGAAATTTCCTTTTAATGGGGTAGAAGTTACAATACACACAGATCCTCAACCACTTGAATATTGTCGCGAATTAGAAGCTTCTTTTCCCCATTCTCATTACTGCCCTCGAGTGGAAATGGGACCACCTCAGACATCATCATCCTATTCATCTACCAATGCACTAGCCACCACTTCATCCACTCTATCATCCACATCTGATTCCACTCTTATCAAAGTCCAGATCATTGACAAGGGGTGTGGTGAATATGAAATCCGCACAGCTTTAAACGTGGCAACTATACCACCCTCTCCACACACATACGGCCAACCTTCTTAGACTGCACCAAAGGAAGAAGAGAAGATGATCACCTTGAGCTCCAAAAATGTGGGATCTAGTACCTTCCACTCTCCTGGGTTGAGGCAAGACACACCAAAAGATGACATCATCCAATGGGTATATCATGAGGAACCTGAACCCTCTCCCCCCTTGAAATAATATTTCCAAGAGACCTATCCTTGGCCTTCTAAGTTTGCAGAGAAACACAATTATCGAGGGGGAGGCCTTGGTGTAGAAGAGCAAGGAAGACGGCAACCGATAGACACTTCTGTGTGTCCAATAAATTTGGGTTTGGGCTATGACACCAAACAAAAGGGTCCTATGGCATCATCTAGTGCCTCTAACAATGTTAGTATGGGAAACAATCTCCTCGAAGACATACCAGAAGAAGAATCCATCAAACACACGTACGATGATGTGGATCATGTAGACCTTTCTTCCATGTTTAAATTCCTAGCCATCTACACCATTAGCCTAACCCTTTGTCATCCTGAACTCATAGATTGGGACCTACATGGCAGTGCACCTATCAACACCTTCCCTCAGTGGATATTTATGTACATATTATGGGATTGGGGGAAGAAGAACGCCTTAACCGCAAAAGTAAAAAGAAGCAAAATAAAAAAGGGTCACCTAGCAAGAACCTCCCCGAGGCACTTATTGACTAAGAAAAAGTAAAAACAAAGGATGTATCTGATAGCAAAAACCTTGATGAGGTGCTAAAAGATGGGGACGTTCATCTTCCCCTTGTAGGAACTCATATGTCTGAATGATCATCCATTCTGATCGAGGAAACGCAAGAAATAAATTTGGGAACTGAAGAGGATCCCAAAATCACATATGTAGCCAAATCACTATCAGAGGAAGAGTACTCTACCATCACCTAGCTTCTCAAAGAAGGTATCATCAATCTTGCATGGGAATATTTAGATATGCCAGGTCTTGATCTTGCTCTAATAGTACATCATTTGGATGCACATCCTGATGCAAAACCCATCAAGAAGAAGCTCAGGAAAATGCATCCTCAAGTAGCTCTATTGGTCAAGAAAGAGCTAGAAAAGCTATTAGAAGTTGGATTCATAAGACCCATCAACTACTCTGATTGGATCTCCAATATAGTACTAGTTGCCAAACCAAACGAGAATATCAAGATTTGCATAGATTTTCAAGACCTCAACAAAGCCTGTCCTAAAGATGATTTCCCCCTACCTAACATCGACATGTTGGTGGACTTAACTGTAGGGCACAAGATGCTTTCCCTCATGGATGACTTCTCTAGATATAATCAAATCATAATTGCACCCGAAGATCAACATAAAATAGCCTTCACCACACCTTGGGGCACATTCTACTACAATGTCATGCCCTTTGGCCTCAAGAATGTGGGGGCAACCTACCAACGAGCCATGACCGTCATCTTCCACAATCTCATTCACATCATAATGGAAGATTATGTTGATGACCTGTTGGGGAAATCAAGAACAAGGGAAGAGCACCCGATAATCTGCAAGAATATTTTTGAGTGTCTAGAGCACTATAAGCTATGGTTAAATCTGAAGAAGTGTGTCTTTGGGGTCACATCAGGAAAACTATTGGGCTTCATCATCTCCAGAAGAGGCATAGAGGTCAATCCAGTGAAATTCAAGGAAATTATGGATATTCCCCCACTATGCAATCTCAAATAGTTAAGGAGTCTTCAGGGAAAGTTACAATCCATCTGACGGTTCATCACTCAATTAGCTGACAAGTACCAATGATTCACTCATCTCCTAAAAAAAGATACCAGCTTTAAGTGGGATCAACAGTTTCAACTCAGTTTTGATAAGATCAAAGAATATTTGGCTCACCTTCCCATCCTTATGCCACCAATTTCAAGTAAACTGCTCCTATTGTATATTTCTGCTACTTCACTGGCACTAGGGGCATTATTGGCACAACATGATGAGTCATCAAAAGAACGAGCGATCTACTACATCAGTTGGACCCTAGTAGGCTATGAAATCAATTATTCTCCAAAGGAAAAGGCTTTCCTAGCCGTGGCCTTTAGCTTGCAAAAGCTTCAACACTATATGCTCAGTCACCCAGTGAAGTTCATCTCCAAGGTCGATCCACTCAAATATTTGTTATCTAGGATAACTCTGATTGGTTGCATGGCTAAGTGGGTCATGTTATTAAGAAAGTTTGATATAGAATATGTGGATCGAAAAGGCTATTAAAGAGAAAGTGATAGCGGATCAGCTGGTAGACGCTCCCTTGGTAGATGCCTATCCTCTAATAATAGAATTTCCTGATGAAGGGGTCTTCAAAGTAATAGAATTAGTCACATGGACACTCTATTTTGATGGGTCGTACACACACAATGGAGCGAGGGCAGGAATCTTGTTCATCACCCCCCAAGGTGATTATATCCTGAAGTCATTCAGGTTGGCTTTCCCATGCACAAACAACATCGCAGAATATGAAGCTCTCCTTACTAGCCTCAGAATCACAATCCAATGGAACATCACTTGCTTGAGAGTCTTTGGAAATTCCCAATTGATCATCAAACAGGTTAATGATGAGTTTCTGACAAAAGATGATAAGTTGTTTCCTTATAATCGCATGGTGGATGACTTTAAAAGGTACTTCACTTCTATCCAATTTGACCAAATACCTAGAGTGCAGAAAAAATCAGTTGATGCAATGGCTACCATTGGTTCCTTAATCGACATGCCAAAAGATTGAATAGAGTGTGAGTTCCTAGTCGAACAACTCTTAATCCAAACTTACGATATCCCTAAGAGTGAAATGGTGTGTGACATTGTAGGTCCTACGTCACCATGGTATCGCGACATCTACACCTACCTTCATTATAATATCTTACCTCCTGATCTGACATGCAACCAACGAAAATATTTCATCCAATGTACATCTCGTTACACTATCGTAGGTGATACGCTTTATCATCATGGGTATGATGGAACCCTCCTTAGGTGTCTAAATGATATCGAAGCTCACACTGCGCTAATAGAGGTACATAGTGGTGTTTGTGGGGCCCATTCAAATGGCATGGCCTTAGCTTAAAGAAAACTCCAAGCTAGTTACTATTGGCCTACACTAGAGCATGATTCTTGTGAGTTTGTGAAGAAGTTCCTCCCCTGTCAACAGCACGCGGATTTGATACATGATCATACTTAGGATCTACAGCCTCTCATAGCACCATGGCCCTTCTCTCAGTGGGGTTTTGACTTAATTGACAAGATATATCCTCCATCCTCTGACAGCCACACCTTCATCATCACTTCTACTGAGTACTTCACCAAGTGGGTGGAAGCAATGCCTGATCCAGGTGGATCCAGAAGACCTCAAAATTTCACAGTCTCAGAATCAGCCAGAAGTAGTCTCAAATCGAAGAGCACGATGACATGATCCTGACGCAACTTGAATCACGTCAAAAGGAGGTCGTACGTGCGAGTTATGCTTGGTCAAAGGTCTGGTCAAACAGGGTACCAAGGGCCGACAGGAAGTAGAAAAATTGATCATCTCAGAATTTGTTGAAATCGACGTCAAATCGAAGTGCTCGTCGAGACGATTTTGACAACGTTCGTTTCGTCGAAATCTGACAATGTATGCTCAAGATATTGGCAGTCAAAGTTTAGTTGACTTGAGGGTACTTATGATGATGTCAGCAATCCATGGAAATCCGAAGTGGACCAATCGGTGGTTCACATGTGTCAGTCCTTATCGGCTGTACAGTGACGTGGCATGTTGACTGGACGGTGACATGGCAGGTGACGTGTTGATCGTTGATGATGTCAACGTCTTCGTGGCAGCCGAGTCAGCATCCAGGTGGCGTCCTGGTTAGCGAACACGTCAATGGCATTGTCGGCGGACACATCACCCTGATCAGTGAATGATCTCTTCACACGTGGCATTCTTGTTGAGCGACACATCTCTCTTTCTCTCTCCTCCGGCAGGTTCGAATTTGTTTGTTTGTTCTAACAAAAAAAACTTGTTAGTGGGGTTGGACCCCGAAACCTGTGAGCTATAAGTGCACCGGCTGGCCATTGCACCACCGGCAACAATTTACTATATGAAGACAAGCAGTTTGTTTTGTCGTTTGACTTTTTTCACAGTTTGTTTTAAAACAAAACACCGACGGGTTTGGAACCCGTGACCCGCCATTTGCTAAAGGCCTTAGTGACGGATAGACCACCAAACAATGTTTAAATATATAAGGTGTTAGTTTTGTTTTGTTGCATGTGTATTGGCCGAACCATAACAAATAGACCATTTTTGTTATAACCCCCTAACCACTAAAACAAAAGTGGTTCGAAAAAACAAAAGGAGTCCTATTCGAAGGTTATTTCGTTATAGGGGGGTTATTTTGCATTTATGATGTTTTAGCTCCATTATGGTATTGATTTTGTATAAAAGGGAGATGGTGAGAGTGTTCTCTTGGTGAGAGCTTTTAGAAAACTCTTGAGTGATCTCATTCTTGTAAAAACTCTTGGAGAGTTTATTTTCTCTTAGTAAAGGGTTTTTAGAGTGAGTTATTGAAGACTTTTGAGAGCTAAGTGGTCTTTAGGGAGAAGAGATAATAACTTAGTGAGTCTTTTGAGTCATTTGTAAAGGCTTGACACCTATGTACTCTTGTTGAGAGAGAAAGAGTTGTAGTTTCGTTGTCTGGAGGCATTGTAAAGGTGATAAAGGAGTTAGGCACGAACATGTTGCTAGAAAGATCCTGTCATTATAGTGTGGAAGCAGGAAGAGCCTGAAGTGCAAGAATCTTCCTGGGAAGCAGATTGTAACTCAGTGAAAGACCATGGTGATGTAAAAGAGGTTGCATCATAGTAATGGCATCAATCACGCTTATTTGCGGATCCGGAGAAGTAGCCAAAAACTGGTGAACTCTGTAATCAAATCTTTGTCTCTCTTTTCTTGGTGCATGATTTTTGTTTTCCTATGTTTTATGTGGTTATTTTCTCAATTCACAAGCATCGTCAGTTACGATCTTAATTTTAAATCTGTATCCTGGTGAATCTAACAAGTTGTTAAGTGATTCATAGTAAGGAGTTTACAGATCAAGTTGGTATCAGAGCTATTCTGACAAGTTGCAGGTTGTGGAATACTTGGAGAAAATTCAAGCAGTGAGGTGAGATGTCATCACATAAGGAAAATCAGTTTCCTTTTGTCTTCGATGCAGAATTTTATAAGACCTTCATGGCAATGAAAGCCAAGGTTGATGAATTGTATGAGGAATGGAAGTCTGAAAAAGAAGGCTTGTTGAAGAAAGTCAAAGATGCAGACTCGGTGAAAGCTCCTCATTCTTTTCATTCTCTTCCTTGTTCTCTTGGTGATTCTGAGAAACAATCTCAAAGTGTTGGATTGAGGTTGTCAACCAGGATGGACTATGAAGGAAAGGGGCTTGGTAGTCATGGACAAGGCATGGTTGAATCTGTGAAGATGGAAGCTGGACCTCGCTATGCAAGATCAAGGTATGGTGAAGGAGAATGCTCCAAGGCAGTGGATGCAAAGAATTCTCTGAAAGAGGAACCATTCCAAGGACGGTCTGAGAGAGGGGATGGCACATCACTTTCAGGAAATGGTGACAAATGCAAGATGTCCAAGAGAAGAACAAACACAAATTCTTCTCAGCATGCATGCACCAAGGTTGACCATCAAAGGTATAATAAAGCTGATTGTTCCAATGTTTCTTTTGATTTTAAAAAGATTGGCAATGTAAAAAGTTTATGGTATAGAAGATCGTGCACATTTTGTGGGTTGAATAACCATAGTGTTGCCAAGTGTTGGAAAAGAATGGCTTTGTACAGGAAGGTAGAGTCAACCAGGAAAGGGACACTGCATAAAGACTCATCTCCAATTCAGAAGAAAGATAAGGGAAAGAAAGTCTGGATGTTGAAAACACCTTGCTCTTATTGCAAGAAAGGTGGACATCAGGAAGCTAACTGTTGGAAGCTTCATCCAAAGAAGGACAAGAAGAAGATTGCAGTTGATTTTCCGTTGGTGAACACAAGGCAAATGAAGAATCTCATGTATGTGAGGAAAACTTCTTCACTCATGTGTGCAAAGGTGGGAAAGCAGATGATTTGAAGCATGAAAATGAAGTAGTTGCTTGTAAGCCTAACTATCATGTGTTTCAGGGATCATCAACGCCGCAACATGAAGATTTGTCATGGAAACCTATTAAGAGGATTAAAAGTATTGTTAGCTCATTGTCATTAATATCCTTGTATTTGTTAATGCTACTAATGCTTTGTACATGTATAGTAGCTGGGATAATGAATGCGAAAGGATGTGAGAAAATGCAAATGGGTAGCAATGTGATTTCAGTTTTCATAATTGTTGTACAACTTTTTGATGAAGCAGGTGCACAGAAAGGATGGATAGATACTGGACAAGTGGGAAGGAGTTTCTTCTCACATCAAGTCTGATTGAGAATCTTTTGGAGGTCCAAAAGTTCCTCAATGGGGAGGAATGATCCAGGTGGATCCAGAAGACCTCAAAATTTCACAGTCTCATAATCAACCAGAAGTAGTCTCAGATCGAAGAGCACGATGACACGATCCTGATTCAACTTGAATCGCGTCAACAGGAGGTCGTACGTGCAAGTTATGCTTGGTCAAAGGTCCAGTCAAATAGGTTACTAGGGGCCGACAGGAAGCAGAAAAATTGATCATCTCAGAATTTGTCGAAATCAACATCAAATTGAAGTGCTCATCGAGACGATTCCAACAATGTTCGTTTCATCGAAATCCGACAACGTATGCTCAAGATATTGGCAATCAAAGTTCGGTTGACTTGAGGGTACATATGATGACGTCAGCAATCCGTGGAAATCCGAAGTGGACCAATCGGTGGTTGACACGTGTCAGTCCATACCAGCCATATAGTGACATGGCATGTTGACTGGACGGTGACATGGCAGGTGATGTGTTGATCGTTGATGATGTCAACGTCTTCGTGGCAACCGAGTCAGCATCCAGGTGGCATCCTGGTCAGCGGACACGTCGATGGCATTGTCAGCGGACACATCACCCTGATCAGCAAATGATCTCTTCACATGTGGCATTCTTGCTGAGCGACACATCTCTCTTTCTCTCTCCTCTGGCGGGTTCGAATTTGTTTGTTTGTTCTAACAAAAAAAACTTGTTAGTGGGGTTGGACCCCGAAACCTGCGAGCTATAAGCGCACCGGCCGGCCGTTGCACCATCGGCAATGGTTTACTATATAAAGACAAGCGGTTTGTTTTGTCGTTTGACTTTTTTTGCAGTTTGTTTTAAAACAAAACACCGACGGGTTTGGAACCCGCGACCCGCCATTTGCTAAAAGCCTTAGTGACCGATAGACCACCAAACAATGTTTAAATATATAAGGTGTTAGTTTCGTTTTGTTGCATGTGTATTGGCTGAACCATAACAAATAGGCCATTTTTGTTATAACCCCCTAACCACTAAAACAAAAGTGGTTCCATAAAACAAAAGGAGTCCTATTCGAAGGTTATTTCGTTATAGGGGGGTTATTTTGCATTTATGATGTTTTAGCTCCATTATGGTATTGATTTTGTATAAAAGGGAGATGGTGAGAGTGTTTTCTTTCATTCGGAGGTGTTTGGGTGTTCTCTTGGTGAGAGCTTTTAGAAAACTCTTGAGTGATCTCATTCTTGTAAAAACTCTTGGAGAGTTTATTTTCTCTTAGTAAAGGGTTTTTAGAGTGAGTTATTGAAGACTTTTGAGAGCTAAGTGGTCTCTAGGGAGAAGAGATAATAACTTAGTGAGTCTTTTGAGTCATTTGTAAAGGCTTGACACCTATGTACTCTTGTTGAGAGAGAAAGAGTTGCAGTTTCCTTGTCTGGAGGCATTGTAAAGGTGACAAAGGAGTTAGGCACGAACACATTGCTAGAAAGATCCTGTCATTGCAGTGTGGAAGCAAGAAGAGCCTGAAGTGCAAGAATCTTCTTGGGAAGCAGATTGTAACTCAGTGAAAGACCATGGTGATGTAAAAGAGGTTGCATCATAGTAATGGCATCGATCACGCTTATTTGCGGATCCGGAGACGTAGCCAAAAACTGGTGAACTTTGTAATCAAATCTTTGTCTATCTTTTCTTGGTGCATGATTTTTGTTTTCCTATGTTTTATGTGGTTATTTGCTCAATTCACAAGCATCGTCAATTACGATCTTAATTTTAAATCTGTATCCTGGTGAATCTAACAAGTTGTTAAGTGATTCATAGTAAGGAGTTTACATATCAATGCCACTCTCTCAAATCACAGGTACTCAAATATCCAAATTTATCCTTTTCCATATTCTCTGCAGATATGGAATATCATCCACCATCATTACCGATAATGGAAAGCCATTCAAGAAATAGGCCATGAAACACATGTGTGAAACCTTCCACATCCAACATCATTGGTCCATGCCCTATTACCCTCAAGGTAATGGCCAAGCAAAGGCTACCAACAAAACCCTCATCAAGATCCTTAAAAAGGTAGTTAACAATACTGGTCGAGATTGGCACCTTCATATCCATCTCGCCCTTTAGGCCTACCGCATCTCCATCTACACTCCTACCAGCGCCACCTTGTATTCTCTCATTTATGGTGTCGATGTCATCTTGTCGATTGAGGTCGAGATCCCCTCGTTGAGAATATCCTTGAAGAACCTCATTAGTGATGAAGATGCTCAGGTTGCAAGACTCAATTAGCTGGAACTCCTAGATGAAAAATGGATCAAAGCATATAATCATCTTTAGGCATTTCATAATCGTCTTAAGAGAAGTTACAACAAGAAGGTTTGTCCTCACTAGTTCAATGTTGGTGATTTAGTTCTTAAGGAGAATTAGCGTACCCAGTAGGACCAAGATAAGAAAGGGAAGTTTGAATCAAATTGGCTAGGTCCCTATGTCATCACAGCAAAATATGGATTAGGGGCATATAGGCTTTCCACACCTAAAGGAGAGCCCCTAGAGGAGCCCATTAACATCATGGACCTAAAAAGGTTTTACACTTAAGTCAGCTGGGTTATCCTATCCTACAAAAATCCAAAAAAACAAAAAAAGGAAAAAATATTCAAAAATACAAAAAAAAAATAGTAAAGAGAAATAATTCATCCTATGATTAAAACCACCCTTGGTGATGCCTTGGATAAGTACATTTGGTGAAAACTTGGTCATAGGCACCATTCATATAGGGCTTAATCATTATCTACCTTCCGTCCTAGTCACTTTATGCTTCCACCCATCCTAATCTCATATCCTATCATCCTATCGATCATGTCCTTCCATCTGTATCCCTTCATCCTGACACTTGGTATATTTTGGTTGAGCATTGGAAAATATTCATTTTCTATTTGTCATCCTGAGATTTTATCCTAATATGAGTTTCCATCATCAGTCCTTTGCTTCCATCTAGGTTCCTTCATCGTGTCGGTCTTCATTTAGATCACATCCTATCATGTTGATCTTGTGGTCTCATTTTTTGTCATTTATCTTTCTCGAACTGCATTGCCCCTATGCTTTCACGTAGGAAAGGTCAATCATTTGATCCACCCTCGAGGCTTTTTTTTTGTCCCGTCGTTGTTTTCCATCATTTGTATCCATTTTCCTTTACGAGGTTGTCAAGCACATCATTTAATTATGTCATTCCAAGGATGGCATCCAAAGGCAATATGCAATAGGAGAGAGATTTATGGTTAACAGCCCTTCTACCACACTTCACACTTGCTGAAACCAAATAGAACACTTACAGAAATTAAAAGAGCACACTTACATAATTGAAATGACACACTTGCAGGAATTGAAAGAGCACACCACACTTGCAGAAATTAAAGAGCACACTTGCAGAAAATAAATTGTTGAATTGAAAGACAATAATAAACACATAAAACACCTGCAGGTTTACAACAAACTATATAGATAAATGTTTACAAAACATGAAAGAAAGAGAATAACAATTTATAGGATAAAGAAATAAATAAACAAATAAAATACATTGATCCATCTTCCCTGGAATGAGTGGCCAGCTCATTCCATGGAAGAGGATTTTATTCAAAACACAGGCTTTTGCTCGAACTTCAAAATATATTTTTATTGATTTGCTGCTTCAAGATCTCTCGAAAATGAGAAGGAGATGTGTGTTTAACCGCATCTCAACACCTAATAATAGATTACCAAAAATCTAGGAAATATAATGCCAAAATCTACTTATCCAAAAATAGGCAATAGGATCCACGTTTCTAGGAAGACGTTGGAACCTCCTCAACAAACTATGAACTAAAAATACATATTCGGTTTTACAAATTTTGAAGTATGAATATAGTTGGATTAATTTAGGCCATTACTATAAATGGTAATGCCTAAAAATAGGATATCTAAATATAGAAAGTCTATTTATAGATATCAAGGAAGTGATTGATCCAACTATACTTTGGCGCAATATTGGCATCTTCGAAGTATTATGTGTTGGTATGGCACCAACAATTATGGAGCATTGCAACAACTGTGTTAGCAAGTTTCGAAGAATCTTTGGAGCACTTCTAGAGCATCTTAAAAACATGATATTTGGAGCTACATGTATACACTTTAACACCTTTTTCCAAGATTTAATGGTAATAGCTGACAATAAGATAACAATAATTTATAAAGAAATAACCAAATATAACTTCTTTATTTCATTCTAAATAAACCATAAGTTTAGAAACTACACTTAGATCCACTTTATATGCGAAGGAAAAAGATGTTATTTCATAGATATCATGAGTCATTTTATGGTCTCATCATCTCTCCCACACCTAATCTCATGCATGCCACCATCTATATCATGTTGTTCTTGGAGGTAGACTTTTCTTTCTTTCTTTCTTTCTTTTCATCTTCAATTCTCCATCACAGTTTTGCAATAATAGTGGTCATTAGCATATATTCTTCAAGGATAGGTTCTTATGTGGTGGCTTTCCTACTATCCTTGATTTATTTTTGACATAGGTTCTTGTGTGGAATTCTCATGCTGCCCTTCAATTTTATTTCTTTTTATTTATTTTTTCTCTCTCCCACACCTAATCTCATGCATGTCCTCATGTCTGCCAAGGTAAATAGCCATGAAGTAGGGAGGGTATAAACTAGGTAGAAAAGTGGGCAAGGAATAAAAATTGATCTTAGTGTAATAACAAAACTTACAAGAAAATTTAGAAATAAAATAAAAGAAGTAAATACCTAATCAAAACTTTATTTGTTCCTGACTCTCTTGGTGTCAACCATGTGGAAAATAATGATAAAAACATGAGAAAAATGGCAGACCAAATCCCATAGAAATGGATTGGAGAGAACATGATTTGGCAGCCCCTGTAGCACAATTGAAGTCGCAGTAAAGAGCATAGGCATGAGCAAAGATGTTGCTGAAAATTGCCATTGTTGGTGTGCACTTTTCCTGGATTTTTTTATTATTATTTTTTATTTTTCCCTTGAATGGCCAACAAGTTTTTTTTCCATCCAAGGATCTTTCTCCAGTACTTGATCTGCCAGCAAGATGGTTTTCAAACCAAGACTACCAACAACACCCGAGGGTTTTCATTGTTGGTTTTTTTTTTTTTTTTTGAGTTTTCAAAAATTGATGACATAGAAGATGTTAGTTGTAGATTGTCTTCATGCCTTTACTACTTCCAAATGTAGTATAGCATTTTCTTGATGTTGACATTTCTTCATAACCAAATAGCTGGTAATAGATGCTTGTTGATTTTGTTGCTCTCTGTTTTTCATAGGTGACTCAGAAAATGGTGCCAACTGCCTAATGAAGTCATGGATATCTTATCCATTACAATCTCTAGAATGACTCCATGTTATGAATTATCCTATAAAAACCCGAAACAAACAAATCCTTTCCATACAAGCATAATATAAGCAATATCAATCAAGTATAAATTTCAACAAAAGGATTATGGAGATGAACATTGGAATTGGTATGGAGGAATGTATTTCAGCATACTGAAGAATGATGGAAGGTTCTGGAATTATTATTATTTACAATGGAATTTTATTGTGGAAATGAAAAACTCCCTCAGATAATTTCTATGATGATGAAAGTGGATATGGCTGCAACTAATTCCTAAATATGAATGGAAATGGATGAAATGGAATGTTATCAATGTTTCTTTTTTTCTCTTATGGACTGTGTTCAAAATATTAATTGGTATTTGTACAAGGAAGATGAAACTAGAATTTAGCAGTTGAAAAACATACTTGGATAATTTCGCCTAGATTTTCATCACATTGAATAGGTTTCCACAACTCCTCACTATCTTTGTTTGTTTTGAGTGGAAAGAAAAAGCGGGGGTCTAGGGGTGGCAGCCCCCAGTGGGGTCAAGGGGCAATGCCCCTTGCGCGCTCCCTGTCATGATACAGGGTAGGATTGAGGGGTGGAGCCCCTCAAAACCAAGCCCAATTTACCACTTTTGTGACCACAAATATGCTTATCTTGAAGACATTTTGATGTTTTTGTGTTGTTTTATGAAGACTCACAGAACCTGCAATTCCTGCTATTTTAACATCATCTTCAATGTCGAGATGTGCTTATTTCAATGCGAAATCTGGAGCAATGATACGAAATCCATTGCATGTCCCATTCCAATAATCATGCAAGTCAGTTACGTTTTTCTTCCAGCCAAAACAAGATCTTCTTTGGCACAATCTATTCGCATGGGATTTTTGAATTTGTCAAATCTATTTGACCCATGGAAATTGTTCAAATAACAAACTCCATGCATGGCAATAGATTCACATGAAATATTTTAGGGTGCTAGATTGGTGTGTTCCTTCCAATACTTGCATGAATCTCTCCAATAGAATCATCTCTCCCACACCTAATCTCATGGATGTCCTCATGCATGAATCTCTCTAATAGAATCAGAAGAGTGAATACCCAATATTGCTTCAACTCAGGATCATGATCTTCGCAAAAAAATTTCTCCAGCCTACATCAACGACTAAATCTACCTTATGATATTAGTAGTTATTAGTTTCTACATAGTGCTATTAGTCTGGATTTTTTTTTCCTTAAATTTTCCTCTTGCATGCACAAATCTTATTGATCTTGTGATATTTAAATGGGGTGAGTGTGAAGATAATAGTAATGGATGGATGAAAATGATTTATTATGCAAGAATGGATTAAGGAGATGGAAATGGAAATCAGTGCAAACAAGCAATTATTCTTCGAACCCCTTATTGCACAGAAATAGTAGTTTGAATCAGACAACTTATTATAGTCATTGATTATGTAAATTCTTCCAAATTAGCCAGGTTGTGGTCTGTAACCTTCCGCTATTTTTTTCAATCATTAGGATAGCCAAGAGAAGATATCATCAAGTTCCTATAACTAGGTACAGGTTTTACTCGATGGCATACTATATTTCTATTCTGAATTCAAATAGAAATATTGATATGTATCTTCTACTTAGCAAAGAAATAACTGTAAAACAAATACAAACTCAACATGGTAGACTATGGAAAAGTATTTCTTTTATACAAGCTTTCTAATGAACTGCTAGTACCATGAAATGAGGTTTTCATTTGTTTTTGGTATTTTGTGTTTTTGGTGGGGGGGTTGTTCCATTGTTTCAATCTAAATTCCTAATTGCAGAAAATAAATTCTATTCTATGTTGCAGGAAAATAAATTCTAAAGAGATTTTCAACCACGCATCTCCTATCACAAAACTTGTAAAGAGACATTCGGCAGCTTACACGATCCACATCTAATACTTAGAAATCTGGCGTAAGACACCATAGTGCCCTCACTCGACTTGCCCAGTTGGGTAGGATAGTGAACACTGAGAACTTTGTTTATCTATCTCACCTAGACAAGCCTCTTTAGCGAATTTTGAATCTCCTAATAATGCCAGTCCCCGACAATGGCACCAAAATGATGAGGTCGTCAAGCACGTCATTTAATCATGTCATTCCAAGGATGGCATTCAAAGGAAATATGCAATAGGAGAGAGAGATTTATGGTTAACAGCCCTTCTACCACACTTCACACTTGCTAAAACCAAATAGCACACTTGCAGAAATTAAAAGAGCACACTTACATAATTGAAATGACACACTTGCAAGAACTGAAAGAGCACACCAAACTTGCATAAATTAAAGAGCACACTTGCAGAAAGTAAATTGTTGAATTGAAAGAAAATAATAAACACATAAAACACCTGCAAGTTTACAACAAACTATACAGATGAATGTTTATAAAAACATGAAAGAAAGAGAATAACAATTTATAGGATAAAGAAATAAATAAACAAATAAAATACATTGATCTATCTTCCCTGGAATGAGTGGCCAGCTCATTCCATGGAAGAGTATTTTATTCAAAACACAGGCTTTTGCTCAAACTTCAAAATATATTTTTATTGATTTGCTACTTCAAGATCTCTTGAAAATGAGAAGGAGATGTGTGTTTAAACGCATCTCAACACCTAATAACAAATTACCAAAAATCCTAGGCAATCTAATGCCAAAATATACTTATCCAAAAATAGGCAACAGGATCCACGTTTCTAGGAAGACGTTGGAACCACCTCAACAAACTATGAACTAAAAATACATATCTGATTTTACAAATTTTGAAGTATGAATATAGATGGATTAATTTAGGCCATTACCATAAATGGTAATGCCTAAAAATAGGATATCTAAATATAGAAAGTATATTTATAGATATCAAGGAAGTGATTGATCCAACTATACTTTGGCGCAATATTGGCATCTTCAGAGTATTCTCTATTGGTATGGCAGCAACAATTCAGGAGCATCGCAGCAACTGTGTTAGCAAGTTCTGGAGCATCTTTGGAGCACTTCTGGAGCATCTTCAGAACATGATATTTGGAGCTACATGTATACACTTTAACACCTTTTTCTAATATTTAATGGTAATAGTTGATAATAAGATAACAATAATTTATAAAGAAATAACCAAATATAACTTCTTTATTTCATTCTAAATAAACCATAAGTTTAGAAACTACACTTAGATCCACTTTATGTGGGAAGGAAAAATATGTTATTTCATAGATATCATGAGTCATTTTATGGTCTCATCAGTCCTCTTTTTGCTTTTATCCATGGTCTTTTCTTGAACTACGAGGGCTCTGCGCTTTCACGTAAGCAAGGCTAATCTTTGATCATCCCTCAAGCCCCTAGGTCATTAGGGTGTGTTAGTCTTGTGTCGTGTCATCAAGTATGTCCTTATCTAGTTGGTTCTTCATAGATGAGATCCCCTTGTATCATGATATTAATCGGTTTTGAAGTCTCCTGCGTCATATCGATCTTTTAGTTTAGTATCCATCTTTGGTCTTAGCAGGATGCATCCTTCCTAACAGACCTCATCAATCCCATCCACCCTTTGGATCCCATGGCAAAGTACATTTGAAATTGATTGTGATCTTTTGATACTTTTGGATTTTGTTTATCATTTGAGCTTCCTATCATAACTTGTCAAGGTTGCCATAATCTATCATATTATGGTGCATTTTGACTGGTTAACATAGGGGCATATCTTGATCTTTTTGTTTGTTGTTGTCTACTTGGTTGTTCCACGTAGAACCCACCAAGACCCCTATGGTCTTGTGTTATGTTGGGGAATCCTTTTGTGCTTGTTTTTATCCCAACGTCTGGCCCAACCAAGGTCCTCAGAACTTTGGGGTGTTGGGATAGCCTTCTTGTCATTGTGTTTGTTTTATGCATTAGACACTAATCTTCCTTAGTTACACATACCCTGGCACCAGGTGTCTTATGCTATAGCAAAAATCAGTGCTCTAAAAATGGCAAATCGCATTGGGATTGCATTTCATGTTCAATTCCATTACATTACATCTATACCTAACCTATGACCTATGATTTTGGTTGTGCAAACATTCATCCCCCCATATCCCATTTTTCTTAGGATACCTACAGTTCTTGACAGGTGCAATTTCACACCCATCCTCCCTTAATTTCATAATGATTACAGGGAAGGTACTTTCCAATAAACTCAAACAAGTATGATACGCCTACCATTGGCCCTCATCACTATGCAAGCCCTTATTTACACTCATGTCCATGTTGCATTTCATTCCACATTAGTCCGTCTCAATAATATACCACATACCTTTATTTTATAAGCTAAAGCAAGCATGATCCACAAATAAAATTAGCCTACCACTCGCTGCCATCAGTAGGCAGGTCATACCATGTGCATTGTCATCTCATATTTCTTTTAAATTGTTTAGATTAATCGTAATTGGTTATTTTAAGCATCTTAGATTCATTTTATTATCAATTCATTTCCATGTTAGTCCATCTCATTAACACATTACGTACATCACCACCTGCATCACAAATTATTACCCATACCCATAGAATATAATGTCATAAATCACACATCACATCCTCCATCATAAACATTAGGCCATCATACATATCATCCATGATATTCACATAGGCATAAACATAAATCATCATCAACATCATCCATAATGAAATAATTCATGTACACATAACATGTAAAACATCATAAACACATGCATATAGTCATCATGGTCATCCATAATAAAATCATAAACATACGCATATGCATAAATAAATCATCCATCACATAAACATAACATAGTGTCAACAAGGGTTGTCGCATAACATATAAATATCAAAATACAATGTCCATCACATGAATCCATACTAATTTCCATCATATGCATCCATAATTATTGAATAAAATACAATTACAAGGCTCTATATCAAATGTGATCTCTACCGCTTTGTACTGTACACCCATCCTACACCTGTTAAAAACCTGTATCTTGTCATTAGTCCTTTGTCCTCTCTACTGTGAGTTTCCCACATCTGACCTCTGTGGTGAGTCTGGCACTGCCCTTCTTCATGGAGGGGTCTCTCGATAGCTACTATACCCTCAGGTGTGTGTCCATGCTGACTGGGACGGTGTCAGCATCTATGGTACTTCTCAAACGTTGGAAGGTACCCGTTGTGTCTGATCTGGCACTGCTATGAAGTAGGTTGCCATATAGTAGTTGGCCTCCCTCATGTACTCGTCTCGCTCTATTGCCCGATACTTGTTTGTATCTCGCTCTGCCCTATACCTACCCTGAAATCCAAATATGGATCTCCTCTCATGTGCCCATGCATCCTGTGCCAACCGCAACTGACCAATTTTTGCCTACACCTGGGACACCTACTCTATCGCTCTGTTCCTATCCTCCTGCACAACCTGTACCTGTGCCTACATGACATCCCTCTCCCTCTGCAATGTTTGCACCTTTTCCCATGTCTCACTCCCCTCGCCCCACACGGCCTGTGCCTGTGCCTATGTTGCATCCCTCTCTCTCTTCAATACCTATATCTGTGTCTGCGATGTATCCCTCTCTCCCTGCAGAGTTTGTACTCGTACCTCTACTACATCCCTCTCATGTTGTAGTGTCTGCATATGTCCTGCTATCGTATCTCTCTCACATTGTAGAGTCCATACCTATGCCTCTGTTGCATCTCTCTCGCCCTGCAAGGTCTGTATCTGCACCATCATAGCTTCCTCTCTCTCTAGAACCAACCCTGCATCCCCCGTCATTTTCTCTGCTACCTCTACTCTATCATGGAGCTCATCTCGCTTCTATCTTAGCTTGGTCCTCTCCCTCAATAGCCCCGTCACCTGTCTCCTCAAATCCTCCATATCTCTCTCTGCCTTTGCTAGGGCTTGTGAAGATACCTAGTCCACTAATCCTCCGGGCTTCTGTTATCCCCCTGCCTGTAGTATGCTCACCTCAGCCTACAATCTATCTCACTCCCACCTCACCTTGACCAGCTCCTCATGCTCTCTATTTCCCTCTGCCTCTAGTTGAGTCACCTCTGCTCCTATCCTACTCACCTTGGCCTGCAGTCTATCCCTCTCCACCTATACCTCCTCTACATGTCGTGCTACCGCGTCGGACAAGGTCCCATAGTCCCTTTGTCCCTCTACCCATACCCTGTCCACCTCTACATGCAACATACTCACCACGGCCACTAGTTTGCTCCTCTCAGCCTCTGAATCCCTAAGTCTCTGCTCAGCAATTCGTAGCCTCACTAGGACCCCTCTCAATAGTATGGTTGGATCCTCCGATGGTGGTGGTATGTATGGTACCATGGCCAATGGGTCAACCTCGGGAGCGTCTACCTCCATCACCTCCACCTATGTATCATCTCTCTCCTCCTCTACCTCGGCCTCCTCCTGGCCTCTCCTCTGCTATCCTCCCCTCCTCACCAGCCTTAGCCTCCTCTTGTCCTCTCCTCTACTATCCTCCCCTCCTTCCCCTCCTCTATCCAGCCAGTCTCATCTCATCCTCTAGACCAAAGCCACATGCCTTTGTAATCAACTCCTTCATTGTAATTCGTGTTGGTCAATGGCGGGCCCACCATGCAAAGAACCTCATTGTCACCCCCGCATATGCTCTCCCTCCTCTCCTACCTGGGTAAGGTACCTCTTGAAGCTCCTCCCACTGCTATCTCGCAAACTCGGTAGCAATCTAATCCCCCATTGTCGCTCTCACATGATCCGTCTGAATCTCTGTGGTTTGCGAGGGATGTCCTGTTGAACTCTGAACTATCTCAACACTTTGTTTGCCTTGTGTAACTCCACTATGTAGGGCTCTCTCCTGATCAAATAGGATACTGTGAAGAAGTATCCTCTATGTCTCTCCTCATCCTCCCTCCATCTGGAGAACCGCCGCATCATATAGGGCCTCCACACTATCTGATCCTCCTGTAAATCATCTAGCCTCCTCCTCCATCTATGTAGATCACCAATTCCCTGTTAATGAAAACTCCAGCCATAATTTGTCTCGTACTATTATGTTGTTGGTAGTGTAGGATCTTTCCCCCCTCTTGTCACAACTCTTAGCCTGGCCACACTTATGTGCTCCTAGGCCCATACCTATAATAGCGTCACCTGTGTAACGTTGAGTGCCCCCCGATAGCACACTACATGCATATCCCTGTATAGTTGAGCCAATATGCATGGACCCCATGCAAACTCCCCCTCTCGATGCTCCACAATGTGTCTAACAACCTCCATGAACTTGAGGCTACAAAAATGTATGCTCCGGTCTGGTAGCAAAAGCCCGCTAATCAAACCACAGAGGTATAATGGTAGTGGAGGTACCCCCAGCCCTAAACATTTGTCCAGATCCAAAACCATCCCCTAAACTAGTAAGTCATCTTGTCCAAAGAGGACCCATAGGGTCTGGTCCAGCTCCTACCCCTCTGATCTCATCTAACTCACTAGATGACCTACTATCAATAACCGTAGGATCCTCCACATGTCCTCTAGTGTGACGATCATCTCCCCTATCGAGAGGTGGAATGTAGATGTCTCTAAATCCCATCGCTCTATCAGTGTTGTCAACAGCACTTGATGTGCTCTGAAAATAGCGTACCCCAACATATGAAGTAGACCTGCTCGTTCCAATGCGTCATGATCCTCCCCATTCATCGCCGCTATCGTCGCCTCTAGAACATCTAAACACCTCTCCTGTGTCTGCAAGCTCTCAAATCGTTGCATTCACACCACACATGTCAGTCATTTAAACAATTTCATCTTTCCTTTTCTTTCACCTTCCTTTCTTCCCTACCCTGGGTTGTCTTCTTGACATTTCCCCCCCTTTTTGGGCGAGTTTTCCCAATTTCCCTTTTTTTACCCCCTTTTCCTTCACCTTTTTGGGAAAATTTGCCCAATTTCAATGATTTTGCCCCTTTTCTTCCTACCCTTCAGATTCACCCTAGGATGGGCAAGTGGGCGAACCCGCCCTTAGGACGAGAAAGTCCACTCGCCCAATGGGTGAGACCACCTAGGGATGGGCAAGTTCGCCCGCCGACGGGCGCTCTTGTCCATCCGGTGGGCGACTCCGCCCACCTCCATGTGGGGGCGCCTACACCAGTCCGGTGGGCACTTCTACCTGCCCGGTCGACGAGAAAATCTACTCAGCGGACGAGCGGACCCACCAGCCCCCTGCCGCAAGCAGCCATGCCCATTAGATGGGTGCATTCGCCCATCTTTTGAGCACATTCGCCCATTTGATGGGTGGATTCGCCCATAACCTGGGCGCAATCACCCATTTGACTAACCAACCCCCACTTTGGGTGGATTTTCCCGAGTCATGGGCAAGTCTGCCCTTCTCTAATGCCATCCTACCCTTTTAGGGCATTTTTTTCATTTTTTAGGCAAATTTTCCCATTAAATAGGCAAATTTTCCCCCCTTCCCTGCAGCCTCTAAATAGGCGATTTTTCCTACAAATTGGGAAAAATCAAAATTCTACCACCTACCCATTTTACCAACCTACCCGAACCCCAAAACCCATGTTTCCAAAATGCATAAAAATTCAAAAACAAAACAAAATTTGCTTAAAATCACAAAGAGGATTTTGGGACTAACCTAGAGTGGAACTGCGCACTCATGGTAGAACTATCATACCTCATCCCCCCAATGGATAATATCATCATCGTACTCCTCGACCATCCTCATCGCCTTCCTCTTCTCCTATCTCTCTCACTCAACTGTCAGGTGTGCAAATGAGGAATAGTAATTCTTAAAATTACTATATGTAGTTTTTCCCTCCTTTTTTTTAACCCCTTTTAAGTTTAGGGTATTTTTACTCTTTATTTAACCACTATTTCATTTAATTAATCCTCTAACTTCCATGAGCCACCATTTGCACACCGTGTGTCTGTTTGACTCTGTTCAAAATCCAATCTTCATGGTTTTTCAAGCTCTATCCAATGGTACCCTCCATTTCCTCATATCGAGAAGTCGCTTGAGGCCCCTTTTTCTTCCCCAATTGCCCTTTCGAGGGGGCATACCCTACCATTTTCCTCCATTCCTCTGTCATAGTCACTTTCTTGTGAGACCGGGGCACCTCCCTTCATTTCCCACCATCTAGGCAGCTTACGCAACTTCTCCCATGCTAGGGCATCATGTTCTAGTCATTTCCTCTATAGAGTCATCTGCATTTTATTTTTCTTTGAAACATTGTTATTCTAATAGTATTTCGAAGAGGGGAAAAATGTAGACATCCAAATTTGACCATTCTTGCATGGTCAAATTCACCCCCTTTATTCGTCTCTCATATTCCCCATCGATATTAATTAAGTGATTTATTTAATCAATATTTCCCCTTTTCTTAAGGTCTCTAAAGTATTTAAGTTAAATACTTTACTTTTCATCCCTTCCTCTCTAAATTAAATAAATATATCAAATTATTTAATTTAGTCATTTGGCCTCTTGAATTTAAATCAATTTTAAATTCCATCGTTTCTCTCTCCTTGTGACATCCTCCATAATCCTCTTTTAATCTAGATTAGTTTAATTAAATTATGATTAAAATGTGCACACCTTTAATCAAGATTAATGTCACATCCTCCATAATTTGCAACTTGCTTCTAATCCTTCATTATCTTCCCTACTCACCTATTTTCACAACCTTAATCTAATCTCCATGTCATTTATGGCATGCCTCCAAGTCAACCTTCATAAGTGCTTTCTTCATTTAGCCAAGACAAACTCTTCCCCATGCGAATTAAAAATTCACATTTATTGCTCCAATGCTTTCATCTTCCCCATGTGGGTTGTTGAGGAATTCTAAAATTCCTCATGTGTCACATCTCTCACATGGGGACAAGGACATCCTTTATGAGGAGACTTTGTCTTATACCCAAGGTACTTCCAAGTACCTTCTCATCATGTAAATTAAAAATTCACATTTATTGCTCCAAGGTTTCTCTCTTTCCTATGAGGATTATTGAGGAATTCTAAAATTCTTCATGTGTCACATCCTTCACACATGGGGACAAGAACTTTTTTAAGGAAATATTCTCCCAATCCCAAGGTACTTTCAAGTACCTCCACATCACACTAACCCTTTCCACCTCATTGCCATATGGAAAGATGCGAGGGCTTATGAGTCCTCAACTCACCATAGCCCTCCATCTTGTCCATGGTGGCTAAATCCTAGCCCTCCATTTCTCTAGAGATTTTTCCCCTAAAATAGAGGATTTTGGTCTCATTTTCACTAACTCACAAGCATTCATTTAAGCATTCAAGCTCTCCACATTCGAGCTATTGCATCCACCATTATTGCAACTTGCAAGCTCAACTTGCATCCATTTTTCATACACTTATCCAATACCCAACTCCATTACTGCATCCTTCATTGCACAGAGATCATTTTGCATATAGTTTTAGGTGATTTGTCATCAAGGAGCACACAAGCAATCAAATCTAAAGGGCCAACCAACTAATCGACTTGGGCAAGGTAAAATCTTTGTTTCATCTTTGTTTTGTTCAAGTCTAACTAGGCTAATCTTGAGGTGTTGTATTGTGTTCTTCTTCATTTTGCATTTATTTTGTTTTGCATCATTACGGATTAGAAAACACATTGTACACAAGATCGACCTGCAATTTATTTATCGGTTGGCATATTGGGGGATTAAATTTTCTTTCATCAACATCAAGGGTTTAAATATATTTTCTACAGATATTTTTTTTAATTGTCGGCATTTCATTTTTTGAATTGATTTTTAAGCAATATTCAAAAATATATTTTTGTTGTCAGTTTCTAAAACTCATCTGCAGTTGGCCTTAAATATTTGTATAGGGGGCCCACTAGTCACATCACATCCAAGTTGTTGTCGATGTTTTGCATTTCATCCACCATCATCGGAGATCTCACTGTGTTCATTGCTGACCAGTCATCCGTCGATGCCCGCACTCTATTCTTTGGCTCCCATCAACGCTTTCAGTTGTTTGTCACCAGTCAGAGCCCTTCAAGCCCATGGTTCACTTCGTGACCGAGGGGCCCCGTTCATATTCGAGTGGCGCCACCAATAAAATCACCTCCACTGCTTTCTGCAGCCCCGTCGCCACCCTATCTGGGGGCGCTATTTTTGTGCCTCACTTTCACCTGTGGTCATATCAACGACCGAGTGCTAAGCTCGGATGGGCTTATTTTTTGCCCCATTTTAGCCTGCAAAGTTCCTCATCTAGGCATTTTTTAATTTTTTCATAACTTTTTACCAAGTTATCAAAATTTGACAAACGAGATACCGTCGAAAAGAGGATTTGGTCTACTTTCTAGTGGTCATATCTATTCTACAAGATTTTTCTGCTAGAAAATTCTACACTTAATTGAGGTAAAAACCCTAATTTGGACATAAAGGCTCATATCTTCACAACCATTTATCGCATTTTGGTGATTCTAGCGGCATCAAGAAGGTAGTTCTGAGCTTTTTTCATCACTGCATTCACTTTGATCAGTTTTAGTTCTAAGTACTCTTACATTCATTTTTTTTCTATTTGGTGCATTTGTTCTATAACTTGGATATCCTGAAGCTTGGGAAAAGGATTTTTGCATTGGGTGGCATCACTTTAGTTGTATATCATATTTGCAAGTCTTTATTTGTTTTTGAAGGTCATTGTCTTTGTATTTTTGGAGAAATTTGATAATACATTATGGGGCTTCCATATTGTCCTTCTCTGACTATGTTGCACAAGGGTAACTATAAAAAATGGTAGGATGGGATCTTCCACCATCTCCAATCACTTGATTTATTGCCACATATGTATGGTATAGTTCCCCATCCAAGTGAAGGTATTCATGAACTTGCTTGGAGTTGTTGTAGATACACTATCTTGGAGATCATTTCAATGCAAGTTGATTGTGATGTTTTGAGTTCTATTGATCATTGTAATTGTCCTCATATCCATTGGACCAAGATTTGGGAGCTATTTGGAGATTTAGACACTCCACCCTTCCCCGATGGTCGTGATTCAGAATGTTATTCCTCATATCAAATACCCCATGATGATATTGTTATGCAGGAGGTTGATTGCCTTGAATCTTCCAAAGAGGTTGACAAGGTTTCTTCGTATGCTTCTTCTCCACAAAGGCAGTTGGTATCCCTTCACATTCAATGATTCCTTGTCAAAAGTCATTGATTGAGGCTTCCATCATATCTATCCATCTCAGTTTTCCAGACTTGACATCACAGGATGGCTTTGTTTCAAGGATTGTTGACTTGGCTATTTCTACAGGTTTGGAGGACATTCATGAGAGGATATCACTCCTCTATTCAGATTTCACTTTGGAGATTTTTCTTGATTCTCCACATCCCTTTGTCTCAACCTTGATTGGGGATCCTGAGACTATCTTGGAGGCACTTGGTTTCTCTTCAGAGATTTCATGTATGAGATTTCGTCCCTCTCATTCCATTTAGGAGTTGGAGTTTCTTCAACATCTACCATTGGATTTGCTTCTTCCTAGCAAGAGACATGTGGTTTGGAAAATTTTGTTGCTTTAGACTTATTTTAGTGGTTTTGAGGACACTTCATTGTGTGGGGGGAATCTAGTCTCCATCATATTCATTATATCACTGTCTTTGGATATTGTTCAGCATCAGTTTTCGCATCGTCCTGGTTTGTCACATTCTTCATTGATTGGGTATGTACCTAAGTTGATTGTGGCATATTCATCTTCATCATGCAAGGAGACACATGAGAAACTTTCGAAGACATCATCCATATTCATTCTACCTTCCTTCAATTCCTATCTAAAATGGGAAGCGTCTCTACACTTGCACTTGGTTTGTTTCTTCCAAAAGGAAGACAAGTTGTTTGTCAACATTAGATCTTGTTTTGTCTTCAGACACTTACCATTTTTGTAGGTGATCTCATCCTCTGGGGGGGCTACATAGTCTCTTTATTTCCCTCCTATGGGGGGACTATTTATTGTAATATATCCATGTGATGGATGGTGTACTTGGGGGGTATTTGGGAGTCCTCCATCCTTCCCATCCTTTCTCACTTTTTTTCTTTTCATCTCCTTTTTGGAGAGGGGTTTTCTTCCCACTGTATTTTCCCCTTTTCTCCATTTTTGGGACATTAGCTGTATTTTCATATCATTTGTAAAGGGGTACCTAACATGGCCTCGTAGCTGAGACCCATCATCTTTGCATAATCATTGCATTTCCTCATTAAGTTGCACTTATGGGGGGTGTTAATGTAATTAATTATTTATTACACTAGCATAAGTTAACTTAGGTCTTGCATTAATTTAGTCCTAGGTTGCATTATTATATAAATCATTAATAATGGGATAATTCCCCTTTCCATATTTGTAGGAGATAAGATTCCTTCTAGAAGATGAGTTGTCCTTCTAGAACTTATCTCAATCTTTTATCATTTCCTAGGTAGGGTTCACATGTTGTCACATGTTGTTAGATCATGACACATGGAAGCATCATATTGCATCTTGAATCTCTCTCATTCCTATATATTCAAGGCATTTGTACATTTTTAATCATATTCTAGAATCAATCAAACAATCTCTATTTGCATGCCCTTAGTTGCAACACTTTTTGTGTGGTTGAATCTCTTCTTGGAAAAGGTCCTCTTGAAGGATAAAGCTTCAAGGAAATTGTGCATCCATCATTTCAACACTAACCACTCATACAATCCTTCATTTTTCTCAAATGCAATCTTCCATTCATCTCCTTCTCGGATCCTAATCTGATGATATCGATCTTTAGGTCAATCTTTGTAAAATATTTTTCTCCACTCAAACAGTCCATGATGTCATCCATCCTTGGCAATGGGAATCTATACTTGATAGTGATCTTATTTATTTCTCTTGAATCGATACACATTATCCACTCTCCATCTTTCTTAGGTGCAAGTATAGTAGGTATTGCACATGGGCTCAAACTTTCTCTAAGCAATGCTTTTCTCAGCAACTCTTGATTTTTTTGTTTCAACTCTACATTCGCTACTAGTTTCATTTTGTGTGTTGCTTTATTTGGAGAACTCACTCCTGGTATTAGATCTATCTGATGGCTAATACTTCAGACCTCTAGTAAACCATCTGGTACATTGTCTAAAATGATGTCCTTATACTCAGTCAGCATCTCTGCAACTTCTTCACTTCCTCCAGTGGGATTCTCTATCTTTGGACCATTGCTTTTCTTTGGAATTAATGCAATACACATGTTTTTGTGTCTCAACCCCTCAATAAATTTCCTTCCATCTACCAAACATAGTCTAGCAATTCCACAAAATTTAGTCTTCTCCTCTTCCTCCAAAGGTATCAACTTGATTCTTCTTTCATTTGATGTCACAGTATAAGTATTCCTTCTTTCATCATGAATAGCTTTCTTATCATATTTCCATGGTCTTCCTAACAATAAATGACATGCATCCATAAGCATAATATCACACAATACTTCGTCCCTATATGATCCAATATGAAATTTCACCAAACATTGTTCATTCACCAATATCTTATAATCATCTTGAATTCATGTGATCCTATAAGGGCTTGGGTGTTAAAATCTCTTCAAATTCAGCTTCATTACCATCTCCTCTGAAACTATATTATCAGTACTACCACTATCAATGATAAATTTGCATACCTTTCCTTTGGACTTACATCTAGTTCTAAATAGACTTTTCCTCTGTGGTGTTTCTTCAATCACTTCTTCATGCATCAAAGCTCTTCTCATTACTAATGACTCACCTTTATTTGGTTTTACACATGAATTAGGGGACCCAACATGTTCTTCCTCCACATAAGTTGTTCTTCTAGTATGCTCAAGTTTCTTTCTGGTACTTCCTTGATGACACTCGAATTCTCTATGTCCTTCGCCCCCACACTTGAAATAGGTTCCTCTAATTGGTCTTCTCTCAAATCTCCCTTCATTTCTTTAGTATCCTTTGTTCAGGTAAGAATTATGACCTCCTCTATTACTGGGGTAGAAATTTTAATCTTCTCTTCCTTGGTGGTATGAATTAGCATCCTTTTCTTCACTCTAATGAGGTATTGCATCCTTTTTATGCTCTATATAGGGTCTTCTTTCACTAGACTAGTTTCCATTCTGAACTAAAATCTTCCTCATGTGCTTCTTTGTCTTTGTTCAAATTTCTTGTTCAACTTCTCTTCTACCTTTAATGCAAATTGGTATGCTTCTTCAATAGATGTCATCTTCACCAGGCTCAACTCTTCTTGAATGTTTGTTCTTAGTCCATTGATATATCTGGAAACCTTCTCTTTATTGGCTTCACTATGACCGATTTTGATTATTGTCTTGTATAATTCTTCAGTATACTCATTCACGGATATTTCTTTTTGTCCCAGGTTTTGTAATCTTTTCAACAATCCAAGTTCATAATCTGCTGGTATGAATTGGTTCTTCAACTTTGTCACCATTCTATCTCATTTGATGATTCTTTCTTTGCCTCTTCTATTCCAATCCAATTGAAATTCTTTCCACCATAATATAGTATGACCTTTCAACTTTGTTTTTTCAAACCTAACTCTTTCCGGATCTTCAATTTCTTCATACTCAAAGTATTCTTCCATTTCATTTATCTAGTCAATCAATTCCTCAGGATTCAAATTTCCCACGTAATTTTGAATTTCAACTCTAGATCGATTGCCATTTTTTCAAATTTCCTTCAACATCTTTACTTGATCTGATTCTTCTTCATCATCATCTAGGGTTTCTACAATTTGATTCATATGTTTTGCTTCATCGTCACTTTCATCATTCTCCCTATAGTTTAAGCCTCGCCTTTGATCTTCTTCAACTGCACATCTAACCTAACTCACATCTCATGCATCATCTTTAGCATTTCATCCATTCTTCCAACAACATTCACTATAGCAGGCACTCTCCTTGGCAGCATGACTCCCCTCGAATCCAGTGCAACTACCTCAATTCGGTGATTAGGCTACAAGGGATTCAACTGCCTCACAATCACTGATCGCTTGAAAATAAATGTAGTTTGCCTCAGGTTGATGATTTTTTCACCTCAAGGAATGCCTTCTAGAATTGAATCTCACTTTAATACCACTTGGTGTAGTCACGATAGGAGGGTTCCAAAAGGAACAGTCCAAATCGTGCAACAATGAGTCAACAAAGTGGAAATAACACAGAAAATAGATATGCGAACATAAATCTTTATAGATGTAGAATTCTTACATGCAACATTAGCCACAAGGGAAAGTATACAGGGCTCACATGCCTTTCCTTATAGGCTTAC
Source organism: Sequoia sempervirens (assembly GCA_007258455.2). Classification (NCBI taxonomy): domain Eukaryota; kingdom Viridiplantae; phylum Streptophyta; class Pinopsida; order Cupressales; family Cupressaceae; genus Sequoia; species Sequoia sempervirens. The sequence goes on from VDFB02319987.1 coordinate 133,827, forward strand.
AACATACTACTAGCCAACAAGCCTTATTACATGTCCCTGAAGGGTTATTGCGAAAATATATTGATCTATCTAATGATGAACTATCAAATGATGATCTACAAATGATTACAATTCTTATAAATATGCTCCTCAAGCTCCAAGATAGATCCACATTGGCCATAAGGGTTATTAACCCACTAAATGATCAAACATGAAGGTCGGCCTCCAATGCTTTGGTTAATAACAAGGTGAATTTTTGAGAGAAATAACTTCCGGTAGGTAAATGAAAATGATCTGAACTTTGGATATGTAGTTGTGAGAGCTGAAAAATGGAGGATTCTATGGAATAAGAATCACCATTTCATACTCATTTCAATGGAGCCATTCAAATTAAAAACAAAACCAGAAAGCAAACTTCTAAGCTATGGAAATTCATTTAAATGAAATCAATCTCCATTGTCACCCTATCACCAAGATCTTTTTTTATGCATTTTCTCTCAGATGTTGTGAGCACAAAATGTAGTAAAGAGGCTATGGTGAATGGGAAAATGCAGTCCAAGATGTAAAGATTATATGAATATGAAAATTCATGCCAATGAAAATGAGAGAGGGATCCCATTTAAATAGGCATCTTTGAGGATGGAGAGGTGTTTGAGAGGGAAATGTGGGATTAAATATTTTAGCCAAAAATGCAAATTTATCCCACATCCCTTGATTAAACAAAATGCATGTGAGTGAAAATGATAAAAGAGGAGAGAAAAATGCATGGTGAAGGGTTTATGAATAATGAAAAATGATTAAATGGATTTAAATGTGCATGAACATGATTTAAAAATGATTTGATTTTAATGATTTAATTATTTAGCAAATTATGAACATGTTGATGCAAATGGTTTATGTAATGCAGATGATTGCCGAGAATGATTTATGTCATCAATGGATGCAAACGATATACAAATGCTCATGATATATGCAAAAATGAATTATGAATGATAATGATTGGATGAACAAGTATTTAATATATTAATGGTTTGATGGTTTAATGAAATACAATATGAAGCAAATGATTTATGCAAACGAAGTGATTAAATGATAATTTAGTTTATTATGAAACGATAGTTGATGACCATTCAAATTGATTATGAAAAGGATATGGGTGATAATAAATGATTATGCTTTATTATGGAAACAAACATGAATGATAATGCAAACGGACATGAATGTTTATGAAATGGATTATGAGCGGGAATGATCATTTATGCAAACGGTTAGTGAACAACCATGGGATGGATATGATCATTTATTTAAACAGATAGTGAATGAGCGTGAGACAGTTTAAAGATTTGATGAAATGCGTGAATAGAATAAAGTATTGAATGAATTTATTAAGTAAATAATAATATCCATTTAATCAATAGATGAATATCGTGATGATTATGAGGACAAATTTGAGTGTCTACATTTTTCCCCTCTTTGAGACAATACAGCTTGTCGCGTTGTTTCAAAGAAAAAGATTGATCAACTAATACATGCCCGAGAGGTATCCTGGTAAGGATTATGATAAGAATGATATGCCCCCTCGAGAGATTGATTGAACAAATTGTAAGAAGATTACTCTCTTGATAGATGTCTAGAAAATGATTAGATACCTGATATTGTGCAAGTGATAAAGTGGTGATGCACATTTTGATGAAAATGCACAGTTGATGGGCATAACTAAACAATTGATGGAAATGATCAGTATAGCTAGGTTGATGAGCTAATGAAGCTGATTGAGCTGATTAAGCTAATTGAGAATGATGCTTACGCAAGACAAGTCGATGCAATGATTGATTGATTGATGAAGGGGACATGAGATTTCAAGAAGCAAGGTGATTGATTTGAGATTTGATTCAAGGGACATATATCAGTTGGATAAAGAAATTGATTGATTTCTCTGCGACAAGAAAGATGAAGAAAATGAAATGCAAGAAATTGAAGATGGAAGAAATGTAAGATGGGAGAAAATGAAGGTGATGAAGCCTCCTGTTCCTTTAAAGTGCTTATATCATCATCGAGCTTATTATGTCGCAAATTAGTATAAGCATCTACATAACATCAACATCTAGACAACCTGAATACTATTTGCATTTTGATTTAGCAGTAAAGTATAAGAATCTAGTTATAAAGACCTTAGATGACCTGAATACTTATTGCATAGAAGACACTATTAGACAAGGAAAGCTCTCATCCACACTAGACTCATAGGTCCTCGATGGTTTTAGACAACCATGTCTTAAGACAAGTTGTCCTATGAATAAGAAACAATCCATAGATAGAAAACAAGTGAACATGCCCCATCCTCACCTCTCTAGTCTAAGACATCCTCAAGAAGCTAAAAGACATGCCACCAAAGATAAAAAATCATAAAATAATCAAAGATCGACAAACAAACAAGCATCATGCTTCAATGTAAATATGATTCTTGTCACAGTTTATGCATTTGGTTGGATTTGAAAGATGGGTTGATATGGATTTTATAATGTTTGCTTGATTGTCAATCCTATTGCGGTTTGATTTTGTTGAAGTGCAAAGCGGTGTGATGATCCGAAAGTGTCACTGTTCAAGGATTTTTGAAGTTATGTGATTTTTTTTAGATTTTTAAAATATTTGATTTTTTTTGGATTTTTGGAATATGTGATTTTTTTTTTGGATTTTTTTAGGACATTTTATATTTTTTTGGATTTTTTTCGGACACTTTATGATTTTTTGATTTTTAGGACTTTTCTTTTTTTTGTATTTTTCAAGACTTTTTATGATTTTTGGATTTATTTTAGGAAATTTTATGTTTTTGAATTTTTTCAAGACATTTTAAGATTTTTTGGATTTTTCAGACATTTTATAATTTTTAAAAAATTTCGGACATTTTATGATTTTTTTTATTTTTTAGGACATTTTATGATTTTTTGGATTTTTTCAAGACATTTTATGATTTTTTTGGATTTTTTTAGGACATTTTATTATTTTTTTGGATTTTTTTAGGACATTTTATAAATTTTTTGAATTTTTTTCCTACATTTTACTATGGAAAGAGATGAATCACAAGTGAGTAGATAGACAAATAGGGTAGTTTCTCTAACCGTGAGATGTTCAATATGCTAACCCATAGCTAAGGTTGAGGAAATGCCCCAGTGAGGAATAGGACCAACCTAGTACACATGGCAAAGCAAGCAAGCGAGGGGATTGTCGAACAATTCACAAGCCATGGTGAGTGTGAAAAGGAAATTTTGAAGTGGTGGGATGAATGAAAATGGGATGAAAAGATCAAGTAGAGCTCCAAAGGAAAGAGGAACAAAGCCTCTACACATAGCACCTATTTCTCGGTTTTCACCATGGTACTTGCTCAAGGCGCCACCATAGTGGTTTTCACCATTGAACGAATTGGTTTCTCTTTACTTTTTTCATCATCATTTTATTTTATTTTATTTGTATTTTTCAGGACTTTTTTTAATTTTTTGTAATTTTTCAAGACTTTAAAAGAGTGTATCCTCTGAAGTACTCAGGTATAAAACTTGTGAATGTGCATATTGTTGATGGGATGTCTAAGCAATTCACCTTCCAAAGTAGATAACTAGTATGCCCCAGATCCATACACGGTAGTGATAATTTATGGACCCAACCAATTAGGCTCAAATTTACCCTTCTTTTCGATGTCTTGTTGGTTGCGAGGATTTTCACAAAGGATGAGATCCCCAACTTCAAATGTATGTGGTTTCACTTTCTAGTTATAACTTCTACACATCCGCTATTAGTATGCTCTAAGATGATTAAAATCAGCTCATCTTTGTTCATCCAACAGTTCCAACTCCTACAGATGAGAAACTCGATATTCTTCATCACTGATTTGATTTCACAAGGAGACACGCAAAGAGGGTAGCTCAACCTCGATGGGAAAGATGGCTTCAGATCCATAGACAAGGGCATAGGGGGTAGCACCTGTGGAAGTACGAACACTCGTGTGATAAGCCCACAAGGAAGGATTTAGTTGAATATGTCAATCTCAACCAGCTTCATTGACCGTCTTTTTGAAAATTTTGAGAATGGTCTTGTTAGAGGCCTCAGCCTAGCCATTACCTTGAGGATAGTAAGGTGTGGAGAAATGATGTTGTATATGGAATTTCTCACAAAGTTCACAGACGTCCTGATTTTTGAATGGATGACCATTATCTGTGATGATGGATAAAGGAACACCATAACAATAGATGATGTAGTTTAGTATGAAAGTGGCTATTTGTTTTCCAGTGATATCAATGAGAGGAACAACTTCAATCCATTTCATGAAATAGTCTGTGGCGACAAGAATGAACTTATGACCATTGGATGAAGGTGGATGGATCTTGCCCATGAGATCAAGTCCCCACTAATAAAAGGGCCATGGCATAGCAAGAGATTGCAATTCCTATGCAGGAGAATGTATCAAGTCTGCATGTTTTTGACACTGCTTGCATTTTTTAACAAACTGATAAGCATCCTTTTCCATTATAGGCCAATAATAACCCATGCACAATATTTTCTTGGCTAATGTAGGACCACTAGAATGTGCCCCACATATACCTTCATGTACTTCTCATAAAGTAGTTTTGACCTCATCATGCTCAAAACATCAAAGTAAAGTACCATCGAGACCTTGACGGTAAAGGGTATCGGCTAAGATTATGTAGTGGGAAGCTTGATGGATAAAGGTTTTACGAGATTTATTGAATAGGTTTGATGGCAAGGTGTTATCTTGAAGATAGGTATAAATATCCCTGTACCATTGAGAATTAGGACCAACAATAAGATAGATCATTTCAGAGTGTGTTATATTGTAAGCAGGTTCCAAAAGAGGTTCTACCAAGAACTCACAGTAGGTAGCATTACTTAGCATTTCCACAAGTGAACCAATTGTTGCCATTGTATCAGTAGCTTTGTTACTATCTCGAGGAATCTGCACAAAATAAATTGATGTGAAATAGGCCTTGAAATCATCCACCATTCTTTTGTAAGGCATCAATTTTTCATCTTTTGTTTTATAGTCATCATTCACTTGTATGATTACTAGCTGAGAGTCACCAAGAACACGTAACTCTAGAATTTTCCATTGCACGGTGATATGAAGCCCAGAAATTAATGCCTCATATTCTACAATATTGTTGGTACATGGGAACTGTATCTTATAAGCTTTAGGTATACAATCCCCTTGCAGAGTGACAAAGAGAATGCCAGCACCCGAACCACCTTATGTGAAGGAGCCGTCAAAATATAAAGTCCAAAGATGTGTAGATTCCATGTTGAAGATTGATTCATCAAGAAATTCTATAATAAGAGGATGATTATCTGTTACAGGAGCATCTACGAGTTGATCTGCTATTTCTTGTCCTTTGATTGCTTTTCTTTCTATGTACTCAATATCAAACTCACTAAGAATAATCACCCATTTAGCTAATCATCTTGTGAGTGTTGCCTTATTCAGGAGGTACTTAAGAGGATCAATTTTTTTAATGAGCTTTGTCTGATGTGTAAGCATGTAATGTCACAAATTTTATGAGGCAAAAAGTATGGCAAGGCACACTCTATCAATAGGACTGTAATTGAGCTCATATCCCACTAGAGTACTACTAATGTAATAGATTACACATTCCTTTCCTTCAAAATATTCTTGCGCCAAAAGTTTCCCTAGTGCTATGGTGGTTGTGGATATATATAGAAGTAAAGGCTTGTCATCTATAAGAGGTACTAATACTAGCAGTGTCACAGGTATTCTTTAATTTTCTGAAAAGCTTGTTCACACTTGTCATCCCATCTGAATGGAACATTCTTGTGTAGCAGATGCTGAAAGGGTTGACATTTATCTATGAGTTGCACTATAAAATGATGGATAGACTAAAGTTTTCCTTGTAATGATCTTAGCTGACTAATATTCTTTGGTGGAGGCATTTCAAGTATAGTGTTTATTTTTGCAGGATTAGCTTCAATTCCTTTAGATGAGACAATGTATCCAAGGAGTTTCCCAAAGGTTACTTTGAAGGCAGATTTCTTTAGATTCAACTGGACCTTGTATTGTTCTAATCTTGTGAAAATTTTATTCATGATCTATAGATTTCCAGCTCTCGTGTAATATTTTACCAACAAATCATCTACATAGTCTTCTAAATAGGTATGCATCATGTCATGAAAGATAGTAGTCATTGCACGTTGGTAAGTAGCTCTGCCATTCTTCAACCCAAAGGACATGACATTCCAATAGGAGGTTCCCCAAGGACAAGTGAATGATGTCTTAATTTGATCTTCAAGAGAAATTTTAATATGATTGTAGCCTGAGAAACTGTCCATGAGGGATAACATTTCGTGCCCTGCTATCAAATCCACTATCATGTCAATGTTTGGAAGTGGGAAGTCATCCTTAGGAAAAGCTTTGTTTAAATCTCTGAAATCTATGCAAACTCGGATGCCCCCATCAAGTTTTGAAACTAGTACTAAATTTGAAATCCAATCAGCATAGTCAATAGGTCTTATAAATCCCACATCCAACAACTTTTGTAATTCAACTTTTACCAATAGAGCAATATGCGAGTGCATTTTTCTCAACTTTTGTTTAACAGGTTTTTCCCCTGGTGGCAAAGACAAGTGATGCATTACTAGATCTAGATCAATTCATGGCATATCTACATAGGACCATGCAAAGTTGACTTGTCTTTCCTTGTTAAACTATATATGCTCTATTCTCTCTTCAGGTGTTAATGATTCTGCTAGATGAATTATCCTTAGTTTTTCTTTTGTGCCCAGATTTGTTGGTACTGTCTTCTCCACCAACATAGATGATTTTTCATGATATACTGCTAAGGTAAGTGTGTCAATCCTTCCATCCTCGGGCACCTCAAAGAGGTTTTCACCCTTGGATGCATCCTTTATTTTTAATTTTTTCGGGTCTAATAGTGCCACAGAGCAGTTTTCACTAGAAGACCTATTTATATTTTCAATAATTTTGCAACTGAAAGGCTTGGCACTCCCCTCAAAGTAAGCCGCACTGTTGAGTTCTATGGTGAATTTTGCTTTATGATCCTCAAGAGGTGTATCTTCTCAAGCTCCCATAAATTTTATGATTACCTCATCATTTTCAAATACATCTAGTTGTGGTGGTCCCTTCTGATCAAAATCAATGAGTTTGGGGTGAACCAGGGGTAAAGGATCATGATTTGAGTCAATATTTTGAATGGATTCAAGGGTACAAATATTATGATCGAGTTCAAGGGTAGGGACACTATCATAGTAGTAAATGTCAATGAAGTCATTGATGGTACTTTCCTCGTTTGTCTATGTAGCATTAGAGGATTCTAACTTCCTTATTTGAAGTACACACGATACTCAAGGTCTTATCTTTATGTGCATCATATCCTAAACCAGGGAATTTTTGTGTACAAGTAGATTGTATTTGTTCCAAGATACCCTGTTTCTATAAGCTGAGAGGACTTTTACCATCATATCCCATTTGTTTCATAAGATCAAATCCTTTACCATATTGTTCAACTAGTATCTTTATTTCAATTTTTTTGTTTTATGTATCTTCATATTTGTATAGCCATTTCAGGAGATCAGCTTCTTCTGTCTCATTATAAAGGGCTACCCTTTTTTTGAAAGTAGTTGATTTACAAATCATTGTAGTATCTGCATTTGATGTGGTCTTAGTCATTTTTGTTTTGCCATAGGTGTGGGGAGATAAAGGTAGCTTTCCAATGGAAAGGGCATGATTCAAGGTATATTCTCCCACTCTATGTTCTTTTACTTGTATTTTGATCTTAGCTTCATTAGATTTTGAGGACACTTTTAAGGACTCAGGATCAACATATGCTTGGGAAGGAAATGCTTCACAATTTCTTGGGATTGTGATTTCAATTTTAGGACTTAGATTATGGTAATACATGAAAGGGTTTGGATCTCCTCATATTGTGATTTCAACACCATTGTCTGGGAATTTAATGCATTGGTGGTATGTAGAAGGTACTACTTGCATTGCATGAATCCAAGGTCTTCCAAGGAGGATATTATAGGTCAATGGGAGATCAAGGACTTGGAAAACCACATCCTTTACCACAAGCCAACTCTGATTGGTAGAGTAACTAATCCTTTAGATTAGTGTTCCTCTTCATCATATGCCTTTATGGAAATCTTTTTACTTGGATCAATTACATTTTCAAAGAACCCTAATTTTGTGATCAATTCTTGAGTACAAATATTAAGGTCTGCTCCTCCATCTATCAAAACTCACTTGATATTAACATTATGGATGAGGACATCAATGTGTAAAGCTACATTATGCAATTTTCAAAGGGATGAATCATTGTTTTCAGTAAAAGTGAGAGTATGAGGAGAGGTGATGTGTCCCACCATAGCTTGGAATTGATCTACATGTAGGTCTGTAGGCACTGTAGCAGTAGCAAGCACTTTATCTAGGATAGCTTTATGCTTAAGAGATAGGCATAGTAGCTCAAGTATAGAAATTTGTGCCGGCATTTTTCCTAAATGTTTTATGAGGTTGTATTGCGAAGCTGGTGCAACAGGTTTTGAATTAGGACCTCTAAGGGTAACTATGCCTCTATGGGTAGTAACATTGTAATCAGATTCTTTTCCTTTTATGATGAAAGTGTTGACATGATTATCAACCTCACTGATGTTATTTATGGTATAATCATATTTAGCAGTAGTATAGTTTACACCATCACTAGATTCAAGAGCCTTTCCTTTATCCTTGTCATGCTTAGGGTTTTTTAAACACCTTGCAATCAGAGTTACCAAAGGGAGTGTGTCTGTCAACTGCTATCTTACTGTCATCAATAAGGTCCTATATTAAATGTCAAAGTTTATTGCAACTATTAGTCTTATGTCCTTTATGTCTATGATAGTCGCAAAAGTGATCCGCATTCCACCATGGGGGCTTGACTTGTGGATTATATTCCTTTATTTAAGGTAGCGTTATAATATTGTTTTCAAGAAGTTCTTTTAATGTGGATTCAAGTGATTGTCCCAATGGTGTAAAATTTTGTTTGGGAAAACTTTTCTATTTTTATTTTCCTTTATCTAAAGATGGACCTTTGAGATTTTAGATAGGTGATGATGTTTTAGTTGTTTTTGCATCAACAACTCCGTCCTTGACTACATTCTTGTTCTTTACCCAAAAAGGTGTCTTGTTGTTTGAATTCTATTTTTGATCTTTGTCATTATTAAGTTCAATATTTCCCTCATCGATAAGAGTGTGTTCAATTTGAAATCCCATTTCTATGGCTTCATCAAAGGAATCTAAACATTTGAGGTGAAGTTCCCTTCCAATTTCTTTGTTCAAATTTTGACAAAAGAGGTCAACCAATTCTTTGTCTGGAATGGTATAAGGTAATTGTTTTGTTAAATGTCTCAATCTTTGTAAAAATGACACAAAAGATTCACCTTGTTTTTGTTTGGTGTTGAAAAGGTTTGTCATGGTCACTTTAAGGTCACAATTGAAACTGTAATTAGAGACAAATTTATCAGCCAATTCTTGAAAAGATTTGATGGTCGGGGGTAATCATGAAAACCATTCCATAGCCTCTCCTCCTAGACTACGAGGGAATAATCTCATAAGGTACGTTTCATCAACTGCAAATTCCATGGTAGTGGCACAAAATTGTCTTAAGTGGTCCTTAGGATCTCCTTTTCCATTATATTTGTCAAGTTTTGGTATGTCCCATTGGTTAGGAAAAGGTGGCATTGGTATGCTTGGATTGAAGGGATAAGGACATATTTCTTCAATAGAGAACTTTTGGGATGATGTTTTACTATTCTTGAGAGTATCCAATTCTTATCTTAGTGTTCTAAGCTCATTCAAAATAGGATCATTTGTTGCTACAGGTTTTGATGTCTTTGAAGATCTCTTGTAACCAGTGATAAAAGGGTTTATGATCTTTGATTCTACCATAAATTTGTTTGTTTTGGGATGCTTAGATTCACTATATTTAGGTTGATCATTCATTGTGAGTAATGATATGTCAAAATCAGGAGGAATTTTGATTCCTTCGTTAGCAAGGGCCTTGAAGTATTGTTGTGGGTTACGTTTGACTACCTCTGTAAGAAGTTTAGTGAATCTATTATCATTAAGAGCTTCTTTTATAGTGGATTGGGTTATTTATTCATCCTTAATTTCACTTGTTTTAGTAGTTGCAACACTAATGTGATCTTCCCCATCAAAGTCTTTACCCCAAGGGTTCCCTTCTTGAAACATTTTTGCTCTTGTTCTAGGGGTCCTAGGTGATTGTTATGATTTTCAACCCAAGATAATGTATGAGACCTAAGACTAGGATGCAATGAAAAGGATATGATTGTAAGATGGGATGTGAAAATGGTACAGTATGATATGGAAAGCTAAGAATGCAAGAGCTCAAAGGCAACTCTAGGTCCAAAGTTGGTTATGATTTAAAGGCTTTACTTGTGTTATGATGGATAGACACAAAGACCAATGATCAAGAGAGGGTATGTAGGAGATGATGGACTCCAAAAGTATTGCCCTACTCAAGGATGATGAACCTCAAGTGATGTGGGTGGTAGATAGCCAATGGTTTGATATCAAGACCTAGGAAGAGTAGCCTAAGTGCAAGCTAAAGGTTTGTTTGAGTAATTCAAGAGTGGAAGATATGCAAAGGTGGAGGATATGCAAGGAATAGGTGGAATGCAAGGATTGAAATATCATAACTGAAGGATTGATAGCCCCAAGAAATCTAAGTGATAGGTTCATTTTGGATGTTTTTGTTGTTTGACATTTTGGGGTTTTGCAAGGTTTAAGGTGTTGCAAATTACTAGGTGTGATGTTTGTTTGAGGTCTATTTTTTAACACACACGCAAGAAATAGTTGACAAAATTTTTTATTTTAACAATACAAGCACAAATCCTAAGGTTGGCAAGGACTATATTCACTAGATTCCACGTGGGTTTCCCCAACCACACTTTTCTTAGCGGGTGACTTAGAAGCTTGGCCACACTGGCTCCCCTCCACAACACTCACTTCTCAGGTCAACCAAAATTTGAGCCCTCATGAATCTCCCATGATAAACTCTTCACCTTAACTAAGAACTGCGAGAATGTGGATGCCTTGGCAACGACCATTGCTGCACCAACGAATAGAAGGGATTTTGGCTTCTAAAACAAGAGGGTTCTAGTGAATACTCGGGGATCTCGTGAGCATACAACAAGCCACTTAAGGCTTTAACCACTCTACTAGGGGCTCTTATACCTTTAAAAGAAAAGGTAGGTACCCATTTTTGAATGGCACTGCATGACTAAGGCCTACATACCATGAGGACTTGACAGTTTAGTCTCATCCTTTTACATACCGGCCCGAGCGAAAAACTGGTTGGATTCATTCCCTCTTGCGAGGTAGGCCCCTCTAAGGTATAAACACAAAAACAAATGGGTCTGGTTTCTAATCACCAAGTTCACACAAGGTGAGAGCATACTCCCTCCCATCTCAAGCATAACAAACAATGTTCATTGACCTCCTAGTTAAATATACGTGAGAGAAGACAAATGTTCATTTTAAAGCACCAATTGAAATGTTTTCTAATCTAAAAGATAATTGGTTTCAAAATCAAATCTTTGACGAATGTCCTGCATCAAAATCTCATTAGTAGTTTCATGCCTCCTTTCTTCGACAAGCGTATGTTTTGATTTTCAATTCTCCGCCAAACGAGCTTGCAAAAGAAACCAAATTAACAAAATTAGTCACAAAACTAAAACTAAACAAAAATGAAAACTAACATAAATCCTAACAAAATTAATTTAATCTAAATTATTTATGAATCTAAACTAAAAAATTAACTCTAAGATTAATTCTAAATCTTAAACTAAATTAAAAATTAAAAATTAAAGGGCGGGGGCCCTAGCTCGGTTGGCTAAGTAATTTTGTTGCGGCTCTGCTGGTCACGAGTTCTAGTCTCCCCCGCCCCGTGGTACTGGAGGGCGTGTCGCGCCAACGCCACCGGTCACGTTAAAAATTTTACCAGGCGCACTGTAGTTTATAGGGGGTCGTGCTACCCGATTCCTGCAGTCTAAAAAAAAAAAATTAAAATTAAAACCTAAATCTAAAGTTAAATCTAGAATTAAAGCTTAAATCTAAATCTAAATTACTTCTAAATTAAATTAAAATCTAAATCTAAATCTAGTTTAATTCTAAACTAGAATTAAATTAAAAAAAATTAAATCTAAATCTAATTTAATTGTAAACTAAAATTAAATTAAAAAATAAATAAATCTAAATCTAATTTAATTCTAAACTAAATTTAAATTAAAATAAATCTAAATCTAATTTAATTCTAAACTAAATTTAAATTAAAAAAATAAATCTAAATCTAAATTACTTTTAAAATACTTCTAAATTTAACAATTAAGTTAAAAATCTAAATCTAAAACCAAATTAAAAACTAAAAACTAAAAACTAAACCTAAATTAAAACCTACATTAAAACTAAGATTAAAAATTGAAAACTAAAAACCAAACCTGATTTAAAACTTAAATTAAAACTAAAAACTAAAAACTAAACCAGCCAAGATGGAAGATGGAAACGTAGAAGCATAGTCACAACAAGTAAAGTGTTTGACAAACTGGAGGCGTAGACAAGGTAGCTGAACCGTTTTAAAGAATGTTGGGAATGCATTAAAGCTCAGAAAAGGTGCATGAACCGTTTGACAGACCGCCTCAAAATAGATTGCATGAGGGAAACACAAACAAGGTGCATGAATCGTTTGATAGACCACCTCAAAATAAATGTCGCCCCATGAAATGTAATGATTGCAAGAATAAGAAAAAGGCGTTAGAAACTTTCAGGCATACCATAATCGATTTCATGTTTGGGATAAATATGGAGGCTATGAGAAGAAGTGTTTGTTCTTAACCGAAATCCATGAAGGAAAGGCAATGGCGCTCTGCACCCAACCTCCTCTATTATACGCCAAAACTGGTGTGAGACAATCTTAAATCTGTGTCCATTACTCTAGTATAGTATATAATTTAAATACTTTGCATAGAAAATGCCAGCAGATGGATAACACTAAAAGGCTTGAAACCTCCTGTAACTCTATAATGCATGGAGATCAAACACAATCCAACGGCAAGATAAGGGCGAAATAAAGATGTTCAAATCAAAAATATTTATTTATGAATAGTGATTTTAAAGAATATATGCATATCCAAATAATTTCAAATAAGAAGATTGAAGTATTCGACAGTGTGCATATAGATCTAGAGCAGTAGAATATTAAATAAATCCAAAACGCAAATAGTATTTGAAGCCACCTTCTCAAAATGGATGCAGATAAGAACAACCTCAGATATAAGACTAATTAAAATGATAAAACAACAGGTATATTTGAGTCTAACGACCCTTATTATCGTTCAAAATATTGCAAAATAAAACCAACTCATGTCAACATTTATTGGAAAAACTTGTCTTTTTAACTGTCCATTCACATCGGGTTCACTAGAATGTGAGAGCTGAAAAATGGAGGATTCTATGGAATAAGAATCACCATTTTATACTCACTTCAATGGAGCCATTCAAATTAAAAACAAAACCAGAAAACAAACTTCTAAACTATGGAAATAAAAAAATTCTAAACTATGGAAATGCTTTTAAATGAAATCAATCTCCATTGTCTCCCCATCACCAAGATCTTTTTTTATGTATTTGCTCTCAAATTTTGTGAGCACAAAATGCAGTAAAGAGGCTATGGTGAATGGGAAAATGCAGTCCAAGATGTAAAGATGATATGAATATGCAAATTTGTGCCAGTGAAAATGAGAGAGGAATCCCATTTAAATAGGCATCTTTGAGGATGGAGAGGTGTTTGAGAGGGAAATGTGGGATTAAAGATTTTAGCTAAAAACACAAATTTATCCCACATCCCTTGATTAAACAAAATGCATGTGAGTGAAAATGATAAAAGAGGAGAGACAAATGTATGGTGAAGGGTTTATGAAAAGTGAAAAATGATTAAATGGATTTAAATGTGCATGGACATGATTTAATAATGATTAATATGGATTTAATGGAATATGGATTATTATGATTTGATTTTAATGATTTAATTATTTAATGAAATATGAACATGTGGATGCAAATGGTTTACGTAATGCAGATGATTTCCGAGAATGATTTATGTCATGAATGGATGTGAATGATATACGAATGCTCATGACTTATGCAAAAATGCATTATGAATGATAATGATTGGATGAACAATTATTTAATATTTTAATGGTTTGATGGTTTAATGAAATGCAATATGAAGCGAACGATTTATGCAAACGAAGTGATTAAATGATAATTTAGTTTATTTTGAAATGATAATTGATGACCATTCAAATTGATTATGAAAATGGTATGGATGATAATAAACGATTATGCTTTATTATGGAAACAGACATGAACGATAATGCAAACAGACATGAATGTTTATGAAACGGATTATGAACGGAAATGAACGGGAATGATTGTTTATGCAAACGATTAGTGAACAACCATGGGATGGATATGATTGTTTATGTAAATGGATAATGAACGAGCATGAGATGGTTTAATGATTTGATGAAATGAATGAATAGAAGAAAGTATTGAATGAATTGATTAAGTAAATAACAATATCCATTTAATCAATAGACGAATATCGTGATGATTATGAGGACAAATTTGAGTGTCTACAATGGTATATGTCAATGTGTAGATGTTATATCCTACTCTGCGAGCTAAGAAACGAAGGTACAACAAAATCCAGAAATGAACTAGCGAAACTGCTACTGAATGCAATGCAAGAAAAGAACTATTTTTGGTTGATACATGATTGCTTTACAACTAGGGATGCTCCTGCATCATCTCTGAACAATGTAATTGAAATGGTGAAAATGAAAGTAATTCCATTGGGATTTATAGATGTGGAATGGCATGGTAGGTGATCTATACCAAAGTTTTCCTTGGTAATGATTAACATTTGCAAGGAGAGTAATATTACTTGGGAATTTAATGAAGAAGGTTGTCAATGTGACATAGTTGCATTAAATTCTCAAATTCAACTAGCTAAAATTTTAAGTTGTCTTCTTTACTAAGATAGTTCACACAAGAATAATCACAAAAGGAAATATTTATTAAATGCAAATTCTGGGAATTGCATGCCACTTACACATGCATCAGGCCATGGGGTTGGAATACAAGCAAAAATGTTTTGACTACCTATCAAAATCAACTTGATAAAAGTAATTTAATGATGATTGATTTAAAAATAGTCATAAATATTCTTTGTGTATCAGTTCCTCTAAATTAGGGGGTTAGTTGTCACAAAACCGCCACTTGATATGATGGCAGTTATGTTAATGACCAAGATTCAAGATTGTGGTTTTATAAAATCTTGTTTGGGAGACTCTTGAGGGGTCTAAAATTCTTTTCTAGATTGCATTGTCATGTAATGGAGGGAACAAGGAACACTTTGAACTAAATTTTTAATTTTAGATTATTCTTTATCTATGATCTTTGAATTAAGAATGTGATGTGTATATTGAACAAGTTTGTTGGCTGAGGCAATATTTGAAGATTATTTTTTGTGAAAAATGGCTTCATGATGTTATGTTTGCTTGTTTGGAATTAAGATCAATTCTTTTGGAAAATATTTTATTTGTTATTATAGTTATATTCTTTGTGCTAGGGGTTAATGGATTTATTTATTTTATCGCATTGATTTTATAGTTCACCTATTTCCTGCTTTCTGGTTAAAGGTGTACTTTGTAATGGTTAATTGTAACCTTTGAGGGAGATTTACCTCGATAAAAATTTAGAGGAAAGTCACAAATGAAATTGTGAGCTTTCCTTGTTGTTAGTAACATTGACCTTATTGTAATGGGCTATGGAGTTGATATTGATGTATTTTAATAAGGGCCAATTCGTTCACTAATAGATTTTTGGTGACTCTACTACGAAAATCGAATAAGACATTATAAAGGTTGTCTTTTTCATGTAGAAAAATGGTCCTACCACATGAAAACATCTTTCTTGTACTTCAACCAGATCTTGATTGGATGCAAGCATAATAGAAAGATATTATTTTACAGTTGAATACCCTAGCTTGGAGGTATAGAAGAAACGTTGTATATTACATGAGAGAAAACTTCATATTTGAAGAAGAAGAAGAAGAATGGACACAATGACCAGCCAAAAGGGTAGTTGAGAGAGCTTGAAGTATTGAAATTGTATGGTATCCCCATCGTTAGCCTCATCCAAACCGTAATCAAAACCCTCCACCCAATCCAAATGTTCCTCTAAGGAATTGATTCACAAAAAGAAAATTGGGAGTTGAGGAAAGTAGCCCTAGAATAAAGAAGTTACTTTTCTTGAAAATAAGTTGGTGATTCTGTAAATTCCTTTAGGTAATATACAACAATCTATTTTATGACTGTTACAACTCCTTATTCTTGGAAAAAAAACTTTGGACCTAAAGTTAGCTCTACCTTAGTATAACGTCTTACCCCAAGGATCAAGAAATAATTTCCTAAAATTCACCAAAAAAAATTTACAAGATCCTAAAAGGCATATTCAAGCATTTATTATTGCATACAGAATCTTGGGAGTTCAAGAAGAAGATGTGTTTGTAAGGTTGTTTGTGGAAAGCCTTGTTGAGCATGCAGTTGAATGGTTCTAGAACTTAGAAAATGGATGTATAACTGGTTGGAGTGGCTTGGAGAAAAGATATTTGGGTAGATTCAGAGGCATAGTGGATATTGTTGCTTTGTTACAATTTTGTTTTTAAATTAAAAAGGAGGAAGGAGAATCTATTCGTGACTTCATCGACCATTTTAATAGGGACTTGCAGTGGATTCCTCAACTTGAGCAACCAAGTAACCAAAATCCATTTTTTTTATTTATTTCTGCTTTACATCATGAAGTTCAATTTATTCTTAAAAAGGGCAAGGTGTGTAGTCTTGAACAAGCACAACTAGAGGTTGTTAGCATTGTAGATGACTTAATTTTGTCTGGAGTATGGAAAAAAATTTATATTAAAGATAACTTTCCAATTGGTAAGATACGAAAGTATAAGTTTCAAAATTCTCAATCTCTATATTCAACAAATTTTTCTTGTCCTTTAGTTGAGAATGCTAATCTTACTATCTTCAATCAAGAGCACTTTGGAAGTTATGAAACAAGCAATGAGGGGAATAGAACACAAACTCAGGATGTCAAGTATGTAATTTGAGCTCTAAAATAGTTGGGGATGACTCTTATTTTCCAAGTGAGGAAGAAGACTACTCTCCTCAAATACAGCCTGTGAGTATACTACATTCTGACCACACTAAAAGTTCTACTACTAGTATGATCAATTTGGGCCTAAGAGAAAATTGTCAGTTACCAATATCTTTAGATACCTTTGCATTAGAATCTTTCACTTTTAAAGAGGTTGATATAAAATCACTTGGTATCTCGGTGAGTGATGGTGAACCACCTACTGAGGAAACGATAATTTATGATTTTGATGGATGTTACCTCCCAAGCAAGTGTTCAGTTTGAATCAAAGAAGCATGATATTATTTTTATCTTAGACTGGTGCTCAGAAGTGTTAGATAAAGACTTTAGCAGTGAGAAAGGTGAGATTGAGAAGACCCCTAGTCCTAAAGAGGTAGATAAGATTAGTAATCCATCCCTTAATGAGGAAGGTATGTCTCTAAATTCTTCTCCAGCATTGCATGAGATAACTGAATTAGAAATTCTTGAGCGAATAAGGACATCAAAATGTGATCATGATATAAAGTGTTTCAAATAATTTAATCCTCTTTTTGTTTTAGATGAATCCTACGAGGTCATGATTAATCCTTTGTTTGAGCTCTAAGTTTTTGACATATTGCCATTATGTAGCCATAAGGGGTGTGAAAAATTCTACCCTAAAGTGGGGGAAGAAAATTTTGAAATACTAAAACATTGGAATACAAAAGGATTAGGTGAAGAAATATTTGAAGGAAATTTTCTAGGTATGGTCAATTTCATTCAAAATCTTGAAATTATGGAAACTGTGCTTTCATGGATGAAAACCAATGGAATGAAATGTGAGTCATAGGAACATAAAGAAGTCACAAAAGATGTTATTAGATCATCTAATTTACAAGAATATTATGAATGGGAGCAAGATCAAAAACCCTTTCCTCACCTTGTTAATGGAAGTAAGTTTGGTCAAGATGCTAGATCTGTAAAGATAATGGGTTGAGATATAAAAAGTGAAATAAAGGGTTGTATGTATCAAGGGGAGGGGAAATATGATGACAAGTGGTTGTTCAAAAGCCCACTGGTTTATAGTGGGTTTTCTGATGAAATGAAGACTCTATGGACATATTTTCTTTCTTCTATCCTCCAAAAATTACATGAGAACTCGAGATTTTTCAGGAGTGTCCTATTCTTTTCTCAAAGTTAGTTAATGGTTTCGCATGACTGAATCAGTTTCCTTGGTGGGGTAGGGTTTTTCCTATAATGTACTTTTTTTTTTGGTGTTTTTTTGTTTTGGTCTTTGCTTGTTGTCTTATTGTTGGTGTGTTTTGTTCCTCTCTTTCCATACATGACTCTATGCACAATGGACTAAACACTGGTCTTTAAGCATCCCCTTGGGTTCCTAGCTTCATCCTCATAGTATTCACCCCCAGATAGAGTCATTGTTACCTCAGTTATGGTCACATGCCCTAAAAATTTCATATTTACCCTAAAAAATTCTAAGTATAAGATTTTTTAGTCTTTTCCTAAGTTTCATGAACCTTTTTGGTCTCCAACGAGGTTATCATAACTTCTTGGCTTGACGTCTTTGTGGAAACTTTAAAATTCACTTTTTTAATTGATTTGTGGGAATATTGCCAAGGACAGAAGGAGTATTCATAACTACTCAAGAAGCATATATGAAAGAAAAGTGAGAATGTTGAAGAAAAGATTGTTTGATTTTAGAACTCACAAAAGGTTTGGAAACCTTTGTCGATCTCTGGCAGGGTTTCAAAAAACTCATTGACTGATGATGAAAATGCTTATGTGAATAATTTTTAGAGTGAGACTAAGGAAGATTGTAAAGAGGAAAAATCAAAGGTTATCATAACTATAGTAGACTCTGATGGTATACACGAAACTTTTTTGGAGTCTGATGTCATCTCAAGGGTGATACTTATCAACCATGTTACAACATAAACAAACATGCTTAGCCATATAAAGATGTAAATTTTTGGAGTACAGTGTAGTACCATAAATTAGAATTTATTGTAAATGTAGAAAAAAAAAGAGTAGCATTCGTAGAAAAGACAAACATAGATCACTGAAATACAAAATTCTTTATATATATTCAAATATATATGAATTTACATTTATCATGTTTACATTCAAAATGGGAGATTCTAGTACATTCTTTCAAACATAGAGAATGAAGATAAGGATGCAAATTCCTTCCACCGCTTCCTACATTCACTCAATTTGGGCCGGTGAGGATAAGTTTTCATTGGACTGCACAAAATGGGTAAACAGTCCCATATCATTTCACTTGGGTCTAGCATGTAGAGCAGAGAAACCACTTTTTTAGTGAGGTCATGGTGAAGTTTCATCACAATGCAAATAACATCTCCCACTAGACCAGTCCTTGGAAATGCATTCAATCCTCTGATGGCCACTCTCACCTTCATCAAGTACTCTAGTTGAACCAAGAACTTTGTAGCCCTTACTCCCCAATCTTACTTTCCAGAGGTATGAATCACATTATACACAAAGCACTCCAAAAGCTCGATATTATGCACATGAACACGGCTCAAGAAATTTCCCCTGATAATTTTCCTAAGTACGCTTTCTTCAACATCACCATGAACCAAAAAGACATCTCTTGACTGGTTAGTCAACAACCTCCAGAATTGATTGCACTCCACATCCTCAATTATGATAAAATCACTCTTCGAGGAGGTATCACTCGTAGTGCTCGAAATCTCTGAAGAATGTAATTGGAATGATGAAATTGAAGGTAATTCCCTTGGGCTTTATAGATGTGGAATGGCATGGTAGGTGATCTATACCAAAAAAAAATTGGTAATGATTAACATTTGCAAGGATAGTAATATTACATGGGAATTTAATGAAGAAGGTTGTCGATGTGACATATTTGCATTAAATTCTCAAGTTCAACTAGCTAAAATTTTAAGTTGCCTTCTTTAATAAGATAGTTCACATGAGCGTAATCACAGAAGGAAATATTTATTAAATGCAAATTCTAGGAATTGCATGCCACTTACACATATGTCAGGTCACAGGGTTTGACTACAAGCAATAATGTTTCAATTACCTGTCAAAATAAACTTGAGAAAGGAAATGTAATGATGATTGATTTAAAAATAGTCATAAATGTTCTTTGTGTATCAATTCCTCTAAATTAGGGGGTTATTTGTCATGAAACCGTCATTTGATATGATGGTAGTTATGTTAACGACCAAGATTCAAGATTGGGATTTTATTAAATCTTGTTCAGGAGACTCTTGAGAGAAAAACTAGTGTCTCTCAAGTAGAGACAAATGTAAAATGAATAAAAATGGATATTGTGGACACTAATAGTGAGGTGCAAGTGGAGGAGAAACAAACTTTCATGATTCATATGAGGAAGAAGTCCAAAAAAAATGAAAATTCACCTAAAGGGAAAGGAAAGAAGAACACTCCTTTAGTCCGAAAATAGAGTCCTATAAAACTTAAAGCATTGGTGAGTAGTGTTACAGAATATCGAAACCTAGAGCATATTGTTGCACTATACCATACTATAGATGAAAGGAACAAATCAACCATTGAAGAGGCTATTGTCAGGTACATTGTTGTTTTTATGTTAGCATGAAGGATATAGATGATCACCTACTTGAAGACTTGAAAGGTGTATTATATGCAAGAAGGGAGGAAGAATTTGATGAAGATACAAAGTTAAGGACATTTGATTTGGAGAAGATTAGTTCTTCTCTCACATATGAGGATAGAGCTAAATTATCTCAATTATATAACAAAGAATTCAAGACTAAGCAGAGGGTCAGTACCTTGATGAGCAGGGACAAAGAAGACATAGAAAGTTTGAGAAATGAGATAGTTGAAAAGGTTGTCGATTTGGAAAAGGAGTTAGGAATGTCTCTAGATAGTGGAGAAATTTTAGCATGATGTGTCTATCTTGGAAGTGGATGAACCTGAAAGTGCACAACATGAGCATGTACCTGAAGAAGAAAATGTGTAAGAATATGTGGCTATAGATAATACCCCTCCGGTAGAGGAAATTTTTATTGGAGTAGAAAGGGATGATGAAATGCAAAAGGAGGAAGTACAAACAGAGCCAATTTCACCTCCTCCAGACATGGAGAAAGGCGCAAAGCAAAAAGAAGAAATCACACAAGACAACCCAAAGAATACAGAGGCACAAAACACAGAAGGCTTGTCTCCTCTAGAAGATAAGAAGTCCGATGAATAAGAGAAGAATGCTAAGAAGATTCTAGAATTAGTGACAAGGAAAAAAATAATGAGAAATCAGTTGAAGAAGAGAAGACTGAGGAAAAGTCTAGTAGTGCAGGAAAGGATAAGAGTGAGCAGAAAGAAGAAGAGAGTGCAAAGATAGTTGGTGAATCCTCTAGGACTTCCAGAGATTCCTTAAAATATCTATTAGATATGCAACTATAGTTCCAACCAATGGTATCTACATAACTATTATAGCTGCCCATGCAACAGGGGCAAGTAGATATGAGTAAGATCTCTCTCTTGTAGAAACTTCAACTTGGTGATGCTTTTCATGCCTCTGCTAGAAAGGAGATTCTACAAATACATAAAAAGATCTTAGAACTGATTGAAGAAGTAATCAAGGTACTACAAGAAGGCATTTATGGAGCTACAATTGATGATTCCTTGTCCGATGTGCAGCAACTGAGATTACTCCTTGATTCTTTTAAAGAATACTCTAATGGCTTAGAGGAGAGACTGGAAAAGGAAGTGATTAAGAAGATAAATGATAAGAGGTTAACTGATGCCTCCAACAAATGTTCTATCTCTCATGGTAAGTTGCAAAATAACTTAAAGGAAATTCAAAATTGTGTATAGGAAGCAAAAATTCTATTTCAGTTTTGTTTGAAATGGTCTAGTTCTACCAAATGGACTCTATTGAGTCACAAAATGATAAGGCCTCCAAAGCATATGATCTGTCTAATGATGAAAATGGAACTGCAAGGTTAGAAATAGAGAATTTGCATGGAAAGTTCTTCCAGTTGCAAGAACATAAAGAAAAGATCATTATGGAGTACGGTCAGCTTAGAGATCTAGTAAGTGCAAGACTTACATCCTTGATCGATGCTTTGGCTAATGCAGAGAAGGTAGTAAGATTGAATTCGATACCCAGTTCTTCAGATGAAGGTGAATAACTCCTCATGTAGTTTGAGACTTGGTGCAACATGCTAGCCATAGTCAAGAAGGATTGGAAAATTGGGAAGAAAGATTGGGAGGCAAACCTTACAAAATTGAAGGTTTCATACAAAAATATTTTCCCCTCTTCTAGTTGATTGTGTACATTTCTATTTTGTTTATGCAATTTTTGATTTCATTGTACATATGTGAAAGATAGTGGATAATGTAGCAGTGCAAGTTTTGGTCATTTTTTATGGATATCATTGTTAGGGGGAGTTACCATGATTGTTGGAAAAATATGTTAGTAAGGGGGAGCCACTCTCACATTTGTGTGTGTGTAGATATATATATACAAATATATATATGTATGCATATATATATAGATATATATAGATATATATAGATATATATAGATATAATATATATATCTATATATATAGATACACACACACATATATATCTATATATACAAATATATATATATATATAGATATATATACAAATATATATATATAAAGATATATATATATATATATATAAAGATATATATATATATATATATATAAAGATATATATATATATATATATCTTTATATATATCTTTATATATATATATATATAATATATATATATATATCTTTATATATATTTGTATATATATATATATCTATATTTGTATATATATATATATATATATTTGTATATATATATATATATATATATATTTGTATATATATATATATATTTGTATATATATATATACATATCTATATATATATATATATATATATATATTTGTATATATATATAGATATGTATATATATATATATACAAATATATATATATATATATATATATATATATATATATATATATATATATATATATATATATATATATATATATATATATATATATATATATATATCAATTAGGGGGAGTGTACAAGTATGTATGTTTGTACAATGAGCCCTTTACTCTTGATGTCAAAGGGGGAGATTGTTGGAAGTTTGTTTATCATTGAGAAAATTGTTGGCAACATGAGCAATAGTGTTGACATTGATGTCGGCATTAAAGTTAACATTATGTATAGTTGAATAATGAGCATAATTGAATTTAATGTTTTTTGTAATGTCAATCCATTGTAGAGATGCAAATGAATTTTCCAGTGTAGAACAAATGTGTTGGATATCGTGTGTCCCAAAGTATAGTTTTCAGTGTACAGTGAACTAGTTTTGAGGTCTACGTTGCTCTGCCATGAAGAATCAGGTTATGCAGTTTTAAGGCAATTTTTGTGTATGTTGGATGAATCTAGATCCAAATTTTCATGTCTTGATGTCTTCTGGTGTCAAAGATGATAATGACAAAGCATTGAACTTGACAGTGACAATGTTACTAATGTAGAGTACATGATTGGAATGCTTTGCATTCCACCACGGAAGAATATTTGGTTATGCATTTTTGAGGAAGTGCTTGTAGGTGTCAAAAGTGTCTATGCTCAAAAGGGGGAGTGTTTTGGTGGTTCGTACGTTGTGTTGTGGATGAACAAATGGCTCATGTCCCCAATCCTCGCTATTTGATGCTGACCTAAAGAGTTTATGATCGTGTGGAGTTAAAGTATGATTTGAAAGAACTTAAGGGAGTAATTATAGGTCCCTACCAACCTATTTTTATGTGTTACAAGTTTTGGTTTATGTTGTGAAGTGTGTATGGTTGGATCTTAAGCCAACAGGTTTTTGTATTACATGTTTCATCTAATTAGGTCGACCTAATTGATGTTGTAGGTGTTTGTGAATGTAATGCATATAAATGTAAGATTATTTCAGTGTTGTAAAGTGTTGAGAAAGTGGTGATGTGAATTCTTAAGAAGAGTATGTGAATGTGATGCGAAGAAAAGTATAGTGGGTATAAGTGTTGAGAAACATGAAGTGTGTCAAGTCAATATATTGAGCTTTAGTGGAACTGTCTCCAACATATTATAGATGCATTGTAACAGTTCAAATCTTGGCACTGAGCCACCCTTTCTTCTTTCTCTCTTATTCTCTAAACAGTGAGTCCTCCTAGCAACAAGCATTTCTATAATATCTTGTAACCAATTATAATATATTATGAGCTAATCCTCATTGTGGTTTTCCCTTCTTGGGTTTTCCACATAAATATGGTGTTCTTGTGTTATGTGATGTGATGCGTGCTTTAATTGTCTCTTTCCATTTCTATAAATTGAATGAAATTTATTAAATACATGTTTAAATGGTTTTAGAGAATATTGATTCAACTCCCCTCTCAATATTTTGGGTGTTCAACATACTGTTGTTGAGCTTGTGAGGCCTTTGTTGTGTAGTAGCTTGTCGTCTTTGAGGAGATGGGATGATGTGTTGTGAAGGTTTAATGATGTTTTGATTTGATGGAATGGTATTATGAGTGTGTTGTGATGGAGGGATGTTTTTATTTTGACCTTGATAAGCTTGGTATTGCTGATATTATGGGATTACGTTCTAATTTTGTGGCACTTGATGTTGTAAATTTTTATTTGAAAGATTTTGATTTTGATGAGGGGAAACTTGTCCTCGATATTGGGATGCTTGATGTTGTTGAGATATGAAATTTTGCAAGATTTGATATTGTGGATGAACATGATGTTGAGAACTCATATGATTTTGAGACCCTTGATGTTGAGGCATTTGTTGACCTTGATTTTGTGTCAATTGATGTTGGGACATTTGTGGACCTTGATTTTGTGTCAAGTGATGGGTCATTTGTTGAAGATTTCCTTGATTTTGTGTCAATTGATGTTGGGGATTCACTTAATGTTGTGATATGTGTTGAAGACCTTGATTTTGTTGAGACCCTAGATATTGTTGTGACACATGTTGAAGACCTTGACTTTGTTGAGGGTTTCCTTGATGCTAATACATTTGTTGTGGACCTTAATTTTGTCGAGACCCTAGATATTGTTGCTTTTGAACACTAGGAATGTAGTGGATGTTTGGAGCATTAGATGTAAGTGGACTATTGGTGTGTTAAGCATAAAATGTTAGTGGAACCTTTGTGTTTTGAGAATGAGATGTAAGGGGAATGTTTGTTTTTTGAGGAATGGTAGTGTTTTAAATGCCCAAAGTTTTATGTTTTTCTAGATTTTTATGTTGAATCAATTGATTTCCATGTTGATTGGTAATGTTTGTTGAATCCATCCTAGTGATTGTTGGTTGACT
This sequence comes from Sequoia sempervirens, assembly GCA_007258455.2. NCBI lineage: Eukaryota > Viridiplantae > Streptophyta > Pinopsida > Cupressales > Cupressaceae > Sequoia > Sequoia sempervirens. Next base: position 159,451 of record VDFB02319987.1, read on the forward strand.
TGGTAAATTTGATGAGGATGGTTTTGGCATGGGTTGTGTAATGTTATGAATCAAAGGTTCATTTTGAAAAGGTTGACTTATAGATGCAACATTTGACAATGGTTGTTCCCTAAGTGTGTTCACATCAAAATTTGAGGGAATTTTTGTTCATCCTTGTGCAAGTGTGAGCATGTATTGAGTTGGGTGTAAACTCAACATTGTGTTTATGATGTGATGAACTCATTGATCTTGTTGCATTTCAAGTAACTCTTCAACAGTAAATTCATGAAGGTTGTTTGTCATGTCTTCTATTTGAACCCTTGTTTCTTGTTGTTGGGAATAGGATGCCAATTAATTGCAATCCTAAACATATTTTGTGTATCTCCTAATTCCTTGGAAAGTGTTCCCCAACACTAGGATTAGAAAGAGATTAAATTCTAATGAAATGAACATGGAAATTGTCATTTGTAATTATTCCTAAATGATAGGAAATGTGGGGGCATCCAAGAAGAGCTCCTACAAGATAGGAGCACATGGGGCACCCACATGGAAGGTGGAACCCACCTTGCTTCAGTTAACTGTTTGGAGGATTGATAACACTTTAGTAATGCATGTTTTAGATCCTACAAATTAGGGATTGATATTTACATGAGTGGAGTTTAGTTCAGTTTAGTTCAGTTATGGTTTAGTTATCTTCAATTGCATGTAGTTAGTTTTAGTTGAATGCTAGTTGACTTGGACCCACCTTGGGCGCCCAAGTTGGCATCTTTGAGTTAACACCTTTTGCATGATAAGATATTTACAAGGCTCAGTTGAGTGGGCCCATTCTTGGGCGCCAACTTTGAGGTGATGCTTTCAAGATATTTTCTTGACCAACAATCAGTTAAGTGTTCAATTTGGGGCGCCTAAATTGAGGAGACTTTGGTTTTGACTTCATGTTATAGTGTGGAACTCTACTTGCACAATCTAGGCATATATTTTTGTGAGGAGCTTTATGCTCTTGTATTTGACAACTCTTATGAGTTTACATGCTTATTAATTGTATATTAATTTAAGCAAGTGTATCAAATTTTGTAGCAAGTTGAGCTTGTGCATGTGTGAGGGTTTGAAGGATGGCATGGGATGTGTGGATTCATGCTTGGTCACATGGAATGCATGGATATCTTGTGTTGCAGAAGGTGTATGATATTTTTGTGCAGGTTGTGAAGAAGGATTATTGAAGGCAAAGGAAGCATATTAATCAAGGATTGATACAGTATTATTGTAATATTTTTCTAAGGTTAAATAATACAAGCATTATTGATTCTGGTGGTGGATTTTTTTCCCAAAAGGGTTTCTCCACATATATGTTGTGTCACTTCTATCTTCTTGTCTCATTCTTCTACAATCTTCTATCTCTTTCTAAAATTGGTAAAATTGATCTAAAACAGATAATCATACACAAAGAATTGTTAACAAAGAACACTTTTTTAGATCTACAGTTTCATAGTTTTACAAGTTTTAAGCTACAATTTCACCTTCATTTTTCAACATTCAGTATCAAAGTTGATGGTTGGTTAGAGTTTGGGATGCATTTCTCTTAAAATTTTAAAGGTTTTTTGGTTGTAGTGGGAGATTTTACTAATGTGTTATTACAAATTTGTAAAAGAAGTGTGTTTTATCTTCTTGGTTTAGAGATTATGGTTTTCTTGACCTTTTGGGATTTGTGTCATTTACAGTGGATTCTTTGATTGTGTTGAGGCCATGGATGATCTTCATTTAGGAGATGGTTATCACGATGTCATGGATAGCTTGGTTACATGTTTCAGTGAGAGCTTTTGACAGTGATGGTTTGATGTTTATCTTGTTTCCATGTATAGCACGGTATCATAGTTCAGTGGGAGCTTTGGTAAGATATGGTTATCTTCATGTGATTTGAAGAGGTCTTAACATCTTGTTTCATGGAGGAACCTTAGAGTCTTCGGTAAAGGTGTTATTTTTCTTCCTTTGGAGAGGATGTAGTTCTCTTTGGTTTTGAGTATTAATAATTTGCTTGGAGCTTCATGATTATACAGGTTGCATATGAAGTTGGCATGGATTGATTGGTGGGTGCTCATGGATACTAGAGAGACTTGGGTTAGGTCAGATATTTCTTATGTTAAGAGATATGTGTTGGAATGGTTACTTGTTATAAAAGTTTTTCAACAGTAAAGACCGAGGAGCCTACACCTGGAAATGGATGTGAGACCATCATAGACCTGATGAGAAGGTTGTCTTTATTGAAATCCTATATTGCTTGGTGTTGTATGCACAGGACAATCTTATATCCCACTCTTGTTCTACTCAACAGGTAAATGATCTAAGAGGTGTTTCCCACCTAATTATTAGATGCATTATTTATATGTATCTTGTCTTCTCTTATGCATTAGTCTTGGAAATTGAGTTTTGGGGGATTATTGAGAAGTAGATGCATGATTTTATGTATTTCCATTATTCTCCTTGCAATCTTGAACTTGAGTTAGTTATGAGGATTTGGGTAGGAGAGGTACGAGAGATAGTTAGTGGCATTGGGCATATTCCCTTTTGTTGTGGGAATGTTTGGCTAAGTTTGATCTACTTTATGTGAGAGGTTTACATCTAAGTTCTACCATGTTTCATATAAGTTGAATGGTTAGATGTTGATATCCTTTCAGTTTGGGAGTGTTGAAGGAGATCTTACTTTACACAATTTGGCACACGTTAGTGTGGTATAAGAACATGGTTTGATTTACAGGTTCTCTCTTTGTGGGAATATAGTCTTCTTCTTGAAGGTTCTTATGTTATGAGAGATGTATTTTTCATATCATTGTATACTTCTTTGACACTATGATAGAGGAGTTAGCCACATCCTCTATGTGAAGTGCTATAGGAGGACTTGTTAATGTTGTGATCTTGTTTTCATATTTGACATTACTTGTGTAGTGGGAGTTATAGAAGGTATATGTGTTCTGTATGAGAGGGGCACCTCTCTTAGACTGGTTACAACTTTACTGCAGTGAGTTACTTCAGAGGTTTTTTTATCACATGTCTATGTGTGTTATTACCTTGAAGTCTTATTTTGCAGGATGGTGGATATATAGGGACTTGTTTGCAAATTTAGGTTGTTATGTTGATAGCATGAAGTTCTACCTATGATATTTTGGTTACAAATACTTGGGAAAGGTATTGATTGAGAAAGTTAACACTTTGATCAATGTTGTAGATAAGTTCTCTTGGTGTGGGAAGACCATTGGCCTTGAGTCATGTAATTGATTTATAATAATGATTCCTTGTTTAGAATAATTGGAATGTATAATGTCAAGTGGGAGAATGTTTGGAATAGGATGCCATTTAATTGCAATCCTAAACATATTTCATGTATCTCCTAAGTCCTTGGAAAGTGTTCCCCAACACTAGGATTAGAAAGAGATTAAATTTGAATGAAATGAACATGTAAATTGGCATTTGTAATTATTCATAAATGATAGGAACATGTGGGGGTTTCCAAGAAGAGCTCCTACAAGATAGGAGCACATGGGGCACCCACATGGAAGGTGGAACCCACCTTGCTTTAGTTAACTGTTTGGAGGATTGATAACACTTCAGTAATGCATGTTTTAGATCCTACAAGTTAGGGATTGATATTTACATGAGTGGAGTTCATTTTAGTTTAGTTTAGTTATGGTTCAATTATCTTTAGTTGCATGTTGTTAGTTTCAGTTGAATGCTAGTTGACTTGAGTTGCATGACTAATGCCTTCAATTGCAGGAAAGATAATAGGTGGATACTTTTAGTTAAGTGGGGATGATCAATCATGCATAATGTTTGCATGAATTGATGGAGAGATATATTTCAATTAACTAATATTGACTTGGACCCTCCTTGGGCGCCCAAGTTGGCATCTTTGAGTTAACACGTTTTGCATGAGAAGATATTTACAAGGCTCAATTGAGTGGGCCCATTCTTGGGTTCCAACTTTGAGGTGATTCTTGCAAGATATTTTCTTGACCAATGATCAGTTAAGTGTTCAGTTTGGGGTGCCTAAATTGAGGAGACTTTGGTTTTGACTTCATGTTATAGTGTGGAACTCTACTTGTACAATCTAGGTGTAGATTTTTGTGAGGAGCTTTATGCTCTTGTATTTGACAACTCTTATGAATTTACATGCTTATTAATTGTCTATTAATTGAAGCAAGTGCATCAAAGTTTGTAGTAGGTTAGCAAGTTGAGCTTGTGCATGTGTGAGGGTTTGAAGCATGGCATGGGATGTGTGGATTCATGCTTGGTCACATGGAATGAATGGATAGCGTGTGTTGCAGAAAGTGTATGAGATTTTTGTGTAGGTTGTGAAGAAGGATTGTTGAAGGCAAAGGAAGCATATCAATCAAGGATTGATACAGTATTATTGTAATCTTGTTCTAAGGTTAAATAATACAAACACTATTGATTATGGTGGTGGAGTTTTATCTTGAAAGGGTTTCTCCACGTATATGTTGTGTCACTTCTATCTTCTTGTCTCATTCTTCTACAATCTTATGTCTCTTTCTACAATTGGTAAAATTGATCTAAAACAGATAATCATACACAAAGAATTGTTAACAAAGAACACTTTTTTAGATCTATAGTCTCATAATTTTACAAGTTTTAAGTTACAATTTTACCTTTATTTTTCAACACTTGTGGTGGTAGATTATTGTGTGGTGGTGTGGAGAAACCTCTAGGATTGAAATTAGGCATCCCAAAGATTGGTTCGCTAGTGTAATCAAGGGAAAATCCTAAATTTATTATTAAGTGGGTTAGCACAATAACAATCAAAATTCCTATGAAAATAACAAAGCACAATGGAAGTGAGGTGAAGACAAAAGGGATAGTGTTACCCTATGTCTCCACCTTCCATGATTAACCTCTGTTACACCTCCTAGCTTGCAGATAAATAACAATGCCCTCAGATTTATGAGCAACTATGACTAAAGACTAAGCCCTATGCAAGTGTTGAAGGATTTGCAGAAAATAACAATAACCCTACAATGAGCTAAAATGACTAATGACTGTAAAAACTATAACCCTAAGTTAACAGCAAGTTGACATAGACTAAGAGTGCAAGAAGTCAAAATGAGCTAAAGACTGAGAGAGAGATGCAAATGAGGTCAAAATTGCCCTTTTATAAAAATTGCAATTTTGAACGTGTGGCCAGGATGAAAAGATGACAGGAACCCTAAGATCAATGCTTAAGATTGAATATTGCTGTGTGCATTAGGGTTAAGTCAAAATTAGGGCAACAGGTAAGAATGAAGGGTGGAGATTGAATTATGAAATAATTCAATCAACGGTCGAAATTAAATGAGAAGTCAAAAGTCAAGAATTAAATTGGAAGATAAGGCTGGCACGGACAAAGAGGTTGCTGGAGAAATTAAATAATAAGATTTATTTACTCCAGATAACTAGCAAGTAATTAAATAATAAAGATATTATTTAATTATGGAGGAATGTGATAAAAGAATTATTTTGAAATTGAATAATGATTTTAATTCAAAATTCAAGAGAATGGCTAAATTAAATAAATCAAATTTATTTAATTTTAATGGGAGAAAAAGCTAATGAATAATTAAATAATTAAATAAATTATTTAATTATAGTGGAAAATGGACATAATTAAATAAATAAGAATTTATTTAATTTTTTAGAAGAAGGGGACTTAATTAGTGACGTAATTAAATAAATAAAATTTATTTAATTAATCAAGAAGACATAAATGGTAAAGGGAAATTAAATAAATTATGAAATTTATTTAATCAAAGGAAGACTTTAGATAATTAGTGATGTATTAAATAAATAAATAATATTTATTTATTTAATAATCAAGGAGGAACAAATGACATGAATTAATTAAATAATTATGAATTATTTAATCAATAGTCGAATGTGGACCAAGGACATAATTAAATAGCTTAATTATGCTAGGACGAAAGTGGTAAAAATGAAGCTTGCAGGCCTAGGTCATTTTTAGGTGTCTACATTTTGCCCCTCTTTGTCATAATGTCGCTTGTCGTATTGTGACAAAGAAAATTAAGTCAAAATATGCCCCAGTGAAGGTACGGAGTATTCTTGCCCCCTCGGGAAATTTTCAAATTTTGGGTCGGCGCCAGAAAAATTTGCAAAAGGTCCCGATAAATCAATTTGGTGGTCAGAAAAACAGCGGCGCAGTCGGTTTCAAATTCTGACATGTTTAAAGCAACGTACGGAGAGGTCAAAGGTGCGGAAATGAGCCTCCAGTATTAACTGCAGTTAAGAAATGTCACTTTCACCCTATAAATAGATGGTCAAAGGGGTAAAAGTCAATTCACTTTCACTATTCACCTTGTAAATCTTGAGAGCTCAGAGCAAAAGGCGCAGCAGCGACGATGGTGATTCCAGTGACAGAGCACCGCGGAGAGATCGTGAGGACCTTCAGACGGCCAGAGGGCTCAGGACCTGCGGTATGTACACTAAACTTGCTTTGTCATTTTTTTGATTTACGTGTTTTTTATGCTTTCTAGGATAGTGAACGAATGCGCCGCGACGCATACGCGTTCGCGTAAGCCGCAATTGACTTCGCGTTCGCCGCATTTGATGCGTCGCGACGCAAGTGCAAAGAACAAACGAAACGCACCGGCGGTACGCGCCGCATTCGATTTTTGGTGCGACGCAAGTGCTTAACCGCATCGCATTTGACCCACCGAAAGCCGCAATCGATATTATACGACGCAACTGATTATTCGAATGCCGCAAGTGTAATTCCAAGCCGCATTCGCCTAGTGGCACCGCAAACGCCTAAATTCGCGACGCAAATGAAATAAAGCGACGCATTTGATTTGTTGTAACGCATTTGATTTTTTGAACGACGCATTTGTGTTTTTGCGACGCAATTGCATTTTTGCGACGCATTTTCCTGTTTTCTTTCTTTAACTTGTTTTAATGCCTTCATGCCCTAAGTTATTGTCCAAGACGGTCACTGTTGTCCAAAAAAGGTGTTGATGTCGTGTTCATCTTTTTGCAGAGGCAGCTTGCCCCTATTTACACGAGGGAGAGCAGACCGAGGACCTTTCGGTTTGGCGATCAGCTAGGCCCGCGAGAGCGGCGACGACTGATGAGACTTCGGCTTATTCCATGTTGCATTCATGCCCGCCATTCGGGTGAACAGGGGTTTACTGACGGCGCTGTGCGAGAGATGGCATTCAAAGACCTGTTCCTTTCACCTACCGACAGGTGAGGCTACGATTACTTTGGAGGACGTCTACTACGTATTCTCCGGATTCCGATTCGAGGGGAGCGGATCGTGTACGATCCCGTCATGGCGAGCAGACCTTCCGCGTACTACCAGGATCAGGGTGCCGGACTCGGCATTGAGGGTTACGAGATCCATTGGGATTTCCTGGCGGAGCATTACAGTCGCTTTGATGCATTCTTGGCGACTCTGATTGGTGGTATCTTGGTTCCAGACCGACGAGGACACGGATTTCCGATTGGCTGGGGGGATGTCATGGTCGGCATGCGACGAGAGAGAACAGTTTATGCATGGGGTCCTTGTTTGCTGGGGACACTTTATCATCAGCTGCATGACGTTGTGTACAGGAGAGGAGAATCTCCTGTGGGACCACACTGATGATGATCTGGGCATGGGAGCGTATTGCCATATTCCGCCCTCCTATCGACAGACCACAGCTGGCCGCGGGGATGCCTTACTCCTACTACTATGCCGGCGCATTACAGCAGACCCGCATGGGTGAGACAGGGTGGTGGCGGCATCAGATTGATACCATGGTGACCTTCATCTAGAGACCCTACAGGGATTGTGAGGTATGGGATGACGAGGACGAGCATCTCAGTTTTTGCAGGCAGTATCGATACCTGATTGGCAGGACAGTACAGACGTCGCTGATTATTGAGATGTATCTGCCACAGCGTGTACTGAGACAGTTCGGGGAGCAGCAGGATGTACCCATGGGGAAGAGTATGCGATCGTCGAGTATGCATGAGGCGGAGCCATCGATGTGCCAGCGACACAACAGTTAGCGGGTTATTAGCGGGCACGGGGTTGGAGAGGAATTAGGCGGCCGAGATCGAGTACCACACCGACCTATGATGTAAGTGGCATACCGCGACTGTACCATTGGCCGGATCTGGCGGGCCCGGCCACCGGTTAATGACGGTCGGTGATTCCACCCAGTCTGCATGAGCGAAGGCGGCGAAGATGAGGCGAGGCGAGGTAGAAGTCGAGGATGGAGATGGAGGAGGGTGAGTGATGGAGGGAGGCAGGCCCGGGGGTGATGATGGAGGGGCGAGGTGGGGCGGAGGTCGGGGTGATGATGGAGGTCAGTGGAGGCGGGGCGTGGTGGAGATGGCGGAGGAGATGGCGGGGAAGGCGGCGGGAGACGAGACGATGCAGTCCACGGTCGCGGCGGCGCATGGCGAGGTAGCATTAAGATGCTATCCCCAGGGTTGAAGTGAGGGATATGGAAGGCGGCCCGGGCGAGGGAGATAGAGGTGAGGGAGGCAGGAGGGCGAGGTGGGGGGATATGAGGAGGTGGAGGGGGAGAGATAGGAGGAGGATGTCAGGGCACCAGAGGTGGATGTGGCGGGGGAGGAGGAGGCGGAGGGGGAGAGACAGGAGGCGGAGGTGGCAGGAGAGGAGGCGGGGGTGGTAGGAGAGGAGGATGATGATGATGACGAGGAGGATGAGGCCATAGGTGGCGAGAGAAGAGAGTCCTGAATGGCGGATGGTGGAGGTGAGGAGAATACCATCTTGAGTTGCCCAGGATGCGGCGATTGTCAGCCAGTGGCGTCTGCGGCCCGAGAGGTTAGATACCCGGCCGAGCCGCAGTGAGATCCCCTTCTGATCGGCCTGAAATTGCTTTGTGTGGAAGCCCGGGATCGAGTGGTGTCCATGGCGAGATTGGCCTTGATGGTGCAAGGTTGCGGCCCTATGTTCGGGACCCGCAAGGGGACATAGCCCCAAGAAGTTGGCGGGTGAGCGAGCTAGGTCGGTCTGAGGACTTTTATATGGCGGCGGTGCCACACGGAAGCGTAGTCCTACCTGTCACCGATCACCGAGCGAGGGCGAGCGTGAACTGCGGTCGGTGGCGATGGTACGAGGCCATAGCGATTGTCGGAGGAATTAAAACTTCCACAGGACACATGGAGCCCACGAATCACATCACTCCGCGAGCATACTTGAGTCATCATCCAAAGACAATCCGAGGTTCCTGCCGGTTGGCTCGAGAGGAGTCGATCTGAGATTGACCACGGTGAGCGAGATCCCTGCAGCTTTTCCCGGAAGTCAGTGATGACCTCACAGGTGTTTACTACTGTTGAGATGATGCCCTCATTCGCAGTTCCCTCATCCTCACAGCCACAGGGCACTACAGGACCGTCCATTGTTTCAGAGCCAGTGACAGGGCCTCGGCCACCACCACATTCTTCACCCCGAGGGGATGATGAGAGCCTACCCTAGGGGCATATTTGTATTTGGACACATTATGTTTATTGTTGAGCCTGCGAGCTCCATTTTTGGGATATCCATTGACTCTATCCTGTGACATTGCATATTTTTGAGATGAGATTTATATGATGATGCAGTTTTGATGCGACCTATATGTGTTATGTGATGTTCTATGCATTATGTGTGTATGATATATGATGCTTAATTTATGATGCCATTTATGTATTATGATGTCTATGTGGTGATTTGTTTGTTGATGCCATGATGATGCACTATTCATATGCTTATGTTAATGATGTGCATGATACCTTTATGTAAAAGATGCAATGATGATGATTATGTTAATGCCATGTTTGTGATTATGTATATGATGTAATGCCATGTATGATACTATTTAATGCCATGGATATGTATGTATGGACCTAATGCAATGGATATATCATGTATGCACTTACGTTTGTTTTTGAATGACACAGGATATCATCGCAGGATGGACGAGAGAAGATGGTGGGACTGACGAGAGAAGATGACCAGACCAAAGAGGAGAAGATATGAGACCTATGAGAAGATACAAATCCTTCAAAACCTTACCCTAGGACTTTTAATATCCGTTGCTCTTTAATCATCATTGGGCAAACTGTTGTAATGGTCAACAAACACCAAGATATGACGTAGATCTAGGTGTGCAAGGTCGCACCATTACCCAAGACAAAACAGTCACAGACAAGGATGAGTATGACTCATACTAGGAGCGTGCTTGCCCCAGTCTTGTTGTCATAATCAACCACAGGCAGAAAAAGACAATGACAGATCAGGAAACGTCGTTGCTTCTCTAAATCCTGTTTCCAGGACATCCTTGAGAAACTAGTGACATGATTGCCAAATTACAAAAATAAAGTCTCTATCATGATATGTCGTTGCTTTTCTAAATCCCAAGATCAGGATCTCGCTGAGAAGCTAGTAGTCATGCGTGTCAATTGTCATGCTACATCGCTGCTTCTCTAAATCCTGCTTAGTGGGATCTCGCTGAAAAACTAATAACATGATAAGAGATGAAAAGACAGTTGCCAAGTGTTTGTCAAGTGCATCTGGGTAGCCATTGTTCTGATGCCAAGGTGTCATGTTTGACGATGTCAAGATGTCTGATTGTTTAAAGTTTTGATGACCTTGAAAATGTCGAGACTTGGTGAATTCAGGAAGGACACATCCTGAATGATGCCGAATGTCGGGAGGATTTGATCCCTAATGGTCGTAAGGGATCCCTCAAAATAATGACGATGCTTAGGAAGGACACATCCTAAAGCATAAAGGACAGAGTTGGTTCTTCAGAAGGACTCATCTGAAGAATGCTAATGTCAGGAAGAGTGATCCTTAGATGTCAAGAGGATCGCTCGAAAGGCCGAAATGGCGATGACGACGCCTAGGAAGGACACATCCTAAGGCGTAAATGACAGAGGTTATCTTTCAGAAGGACTCATCTGAAGACTAACCAAAATTTGACAGTTTGACCGGTTATAATGATTTGACTTGCTTTGACTTATGTTTGACTGAGGTTGACTTGTTGTGACCGAGGTTGACTTGTGTTTGATTAGATGCCGATATTGTCATGATGCGAGTGTCATGTTGAGTAAAGGATTGCTTTACTTTGTTTCAGGAGTTTTCCTATCTGAAGATTGATTGAAGATTTTTGACGTGTGTGCCATTTTAGTGTCATGAACCCTAATGGACTGACCTAGTGCGGCCTCGGGGGCTCATCGATAGATGGCCTTGCCTACGTCATACACTCAGAGACCTCGTAGTTCGACACGACCAAATGACATTGTCTTGATGAGCAAAGATTATGCCATGATTTATTTTGACAAACCTAATAGGACTGACCTAATGTCTCGGGGACTCAAGTATGAGTCTTGCCTACGTAGCAAATGCGCAGAGACAACGTAGTTCGGACAATGACATGGACTTATTGACTTGATTGACTTGGACTAGAGATGACAGTGCACTTGTGTGCCTTGCGTGGTCGACTGTTTTGGTTTTCTTCAGGACGTTTTATGATTTATTTATTTATTTTTTGGCTTTTTTCAGGATATTTTATGATGTTTTTGTCTTTTTTCAGGACATTTTATGATGTTTTTGTCTTTTTTCAGGACATTTTGTGATGTTTTTGTCTTTTTTCAAGACATTTTGTGATGTTTTTGTCTTTTTTCAGGACATTTTATGATGTTTTTGTCTTTTTTCAGGACATTTTGTGATGTTTTTGTCTTTTTTCAGGACATTTTGTGATGTTTTTGATCTCACGTGTCATCCACTGCAGTCGCATGATAAACATTGTGCCCCCAGTTAGGTTTAAGACTTAGCCATTTGCAAGGGATACGGATAGGATGCTGTTGAGTTACTGGACAAATAGTCGTCAGGACTTGATGTCAATCGTTCATCCACTAGGACAGGTAGAGTAGGATGTGATGGTGACTTGCGGAATAATGGCGAAGATAGCTTTCATCCTAAGCCAAGTTTAGACCAAGCGACAATAGATGGCAGAGCAATGATTGATTACGCATGGCGCCTGTTTGCCAAGTTTTCACCATGGTACTTGTCCAAAGCGCCTGTTTGCCAGGTTTTCACAATTGGACGAATTATTTTTCTTTTTACTATTTTTGTGATTTTTTGATTTTTTTGGTGTCACCAAGACGCCTGTTTGCCAGGTTTTCATCAAGGTGACGATTTTTTCTCCATTTTTCATTTTTTTTGTATTTTAGGGCCCTCCAGCCTTGTCCTCTGATGCTATGCGTAGAACTTTCGGAGGTGTAAACTGTTGATGGGTTCAGTCAATTGTTCCCCATCTGGAGTTGCCAGTTGATATGCTCCAGAACCAAAAGAAGATATGATGATATATGGACCCAACCAGTTTGGTTCAAACTTGCCTGGCTTTTCTCTGTCTGCTTGGTTCTTAGGGTTCTGCATGAGAACCAGGTCGCCAATATCGAACTTTCTGACCATGACCTTTTTATTGTAGCTGCGACAAAGGCGGTTTTGATATGCCTGGAGGTGATTCAGTGAGTTTTGTCTTCTTTCGTCCAGCATTTCCAGCTCGTGCAAGCGTGATTGTCGGTATTCCTCTTCATTAGCTAGACCCTTCAAAGAGACCCGTAGTGAAGGAATTTCGACCTCAATGGGTAAGATGGCTTCCGCGCCAAAAACCAGGGCGAATGGGGTAGCTCCCTGTAGGCGTACGAATGCTAGTTCGGTAAGCCCACAGAGCAGGGTTAAGTTGTATGTGCCAATCGCGGCCAGCGTCATTGACAGTCTTTTTAAGGATCTTGATAATGGTTTTATTCGACGCCTCAGCTTGGCCGTTTCCTTGGGGGTAGTATGGGGATGAAAAGTGGTGTTGGATATGGAATCGCTCACATAACTCACGTACGTCTTGGTTTTTGAACGGACGTCCGTTGTCAGTGATGATGGACTGTGGGAGGCCATACCGGCAAATGATGTAATTGAGGATAAACTTTGATATTTGTTTGCCTGTAATGTATGTCAATGGAATGGCTTCGATCCACTTTGTGAAATACTCAGTGGCGGTGATAATGAATTTATGGCCGTTGGAGGAGGTTGGATGGATCTTACCCACGAGGTCGAGTCCCCATTGAGCGAAGGGCCACGGAGAAGTGATTGGCCGAAGTTCCTGTGCTGGGGCATGGACCAAATCACTATGGATCTGACACTTGCGACAGGTTCTGACATATTCTATTGCATCTGTTTCCATTGTCGGCCAATAATATCCAAGTCTCGTTAGTTTCTTAGCCAGAGTAGGACCACTCGAATGAGATCCGCATATACCGTCGTGTACTTCTCGTAAGGTCGTACATGCTTCATCGGTGTCAAGACATCTAAGGAGGGTACTGTCGAAACTACGGCGGTATAGGGTGTCACTGATAATGGCATACCTTGCAGATTTTCTAATGAAGGACTTCCTTTGGTTATTGGATAGGTTCGATGGAAGGGTGTGAGTCTTTAGATAGTCATAAATGTCCTGATACCAAGGAGAGTGGGGACCAACAAGTTCACAAACCATTTCCGACTCTGGGATATCATATGCTGGTATCAACAGCTGTTCTACTAGGAACTCAAATTGCGACACATTTTTAGGGATGTCCAAGAGAGAACTAATAGTAGCCATTGCGTCTGCTGCCTTATTCTGTACCCTGGGGATTTGTTCAAAAGACACTGATTGGAAGTATGTTAGGAAACTATCCACCATCCTCTTGTAAGGAAGCAACTTCTCATCCTTTGTTTCATAGTCACCATTCACTTGTTTGATTACCAGCTGGGAATCCCCGAATACAAGCAATGTCTGAATTTTCCATTTGATTGCCAGCTTGAGACCTGTAACTAGTGCTTCGTATTCGGCAATGTTGTTTGTGCAAGGGAAAGCAATTCGAAATGACTTAGGAATTGAATCCCCTTGTGGTGTGATGAACAAGATTCCAGCCCCTGAGCCATGACCAGTGTGGGACCCATCAAAATACAGTTTCCATGGTGTTGCTGGTTCCGTGTGAAAAATGGATTCGTCAGGAAAGTCAGTTACCAATGGATGAGAGGCTTGCATTGGCGCATCTGCCAGTTGATCTGCTATTACTTGCCCTTTTATCGCCTTGCGTTCAACATACTGTATGTCATACTCACTTAGGATCATGACCCATTTTGCCAATCGGCCTGTTAACGCTGCTCGACTTAATAGGTATTTCAATGGGTCAATTTTGGCAACTAGTTGTGTCTGATGATTGAGCATGTAATGCCTTAGTTTTTGGGCTGCAAAGACAACTGCGAGGCATGCACGTTCAATGTATGTGTAATTCAGCTCGTAACCGATCAGTGTGCGGCTGATGTAGTAGACTGCTCTTTCTTTCCCTTCATGATCATTTTGAGCCAGTAATGCCCCCAGTGCTGAACTAGTGGTTGAGATGTATAGAATTAATGGCTTTCCATGAATAGGCGACATGAGGACTGGCGGTGATAGCAGGTAATCTTTAATTTGCTGGAAGGCCTGTTGACATTTATCTGTCCATACAAAGGGGACACCTTTGCGTAACAAATACTGGAATGGGTGGCACTTATCTGCCAATTGAGCTATGAAGCGGCGAATAGATTGCACTCTGCCTTGTAGGGTTCTGAGTTCACTGATCCCTCTGGGTGGAGGCATGTCTATGATTGCTTTAACCTTGGCCGGATCGACCTCTATGCCTCTTCGGGAAACTATGTACCCCAATAGCTTACCTGACGTGACCCCAAAAACACATTTCTTAGGGTTCAATCGAACCTTGTACTCTTCTAGTCTCTTGAAAATTTTGTCAAGTACCTTCAAATGATCTTTCCTTGTTGTTGATTTGGCCAATAAGTCATCTACATAGTCTTCCATTATATTGTGCATCATATCATGGAAGATCGTAGTCATAGCCCTTTGGTATGTGGCACCTGCATTTTTGAGACCGAAAGGCATGACGTTCCAACAGTATGTACCCCATGGGCAAGTAAATGCTGTTTTGTGTTGGTCCTCAGGAGCAATGCGGATTTGATTATAACCAGAGAAACCATCCATGAGGGATAGCATCTCGTGTCCTGCAGTTAAATCGACTATGATGTCAATGTTGGGCAAAGGAAAGTCATCCTTTGGACATGCTTTGTTTAGGTCCCGGAAATCTGTACATACCCGAATTAGTCCATTTGGCTTTGTCACCGGTACTAGGTTGGAAATCCATTCAGCATAATCTATAGACCTTATGAATCCGACATCCAGTAATTTCTTTAACTCTGCCTTAACCAATAGAGCAACTTGTGGGTGCATTTTGCGCAACTTCTGCTTGACTGGTTTAGCATTGGGTACTAGTGGCAGATGATGTAGAACCAGTTTGGGGTCCAATCCTGGCATGTCGGTGTAGGACCATGCAAAGTTTATTTTCCGTTCTGCAAAGAATTTATGAAATTCTGGTTTCTCTTCATTAGTCAATGATGCCGCAAATAGGACCATCTTGGGGTCGTCTGGAGTCGAAATGTTATCCTCTATGGTGTCCTCAACAAGCATGGCCGATCTCTCCTGTTGCACGGGGAGAAAGTCCAGTCCTCCATCTTTGGGCGCCTCGAGAGGTTTTCACCCGCAGATACGTCCTTTGTTTTTACTATTTTACCGTCAAGAGGTGCCTTTCGGTTTTCACCTAGGGACGTTTCATTTTTTACTTTATTTTTACTTTTGCGACTAGAGGACTGAACCATCTCACCGAAGTATGCCGTGCAATCTAGATCAATAGCAAATCCTGATTTGTGATCGCCACTTGGTATGCCTTCGCGTAATCCCATGAATTCAGCAATGGCTTCATCATTTTGGAACGTGTCTAGAACTGGTGGTCCTTGTTGGTCCCAATCGACTAGTTCAGGATAGACTAAGGAAATGCCATCGTCAAGGCTAGTGAATTCGGGTGAGGATGCCGATAGCATACAAATGGATGCGTTGATGTTGTAGATGAGGTTATCATCGTCCAACTCGACATCGGACTCTATCCAGTATTCTCCTTCACTAGTGTCATGTTCGTTATCATAATAAGGGGTGAAGGTTTGAGAGCCCTGGTTATCAATGTCATCTGATACTTCGGATAGATTAGACTGAGGGGGTTCGGATGGTGGCTGTTGCGTGTCATGAGACATGGTAGTGGGGTTTTGACTGTTTGGTGCCTGCTCAATTTTGAATGTTTGCCAAAATCGTTGTTCAGAGGTCAATTCCCCTGGTTCGACAAACAAGTCATCAAGACAACAGTCACTTAGGGATCGTTCGGAACCAAATTCCCACTCGTGAGAGTCTGTTTCAGTTAGGTATTCCCCAGTAGTCTCAACACTTTCAGAAGCATGTATTCGCTCATTAGGAAGTTCATGGGTACGTCGATCGTCATCCTCGAGTGATCTAAACCCTAGTCCAAGATACTTCGGAATTTGGAAAGTTTCTATGGGTTCTCTTCGACCAGTTTTATTTTTGCCAAGGCCACTAGTACCATCGTAGCCTTTAGCCTTCATGATATTGTAACCCTTGCCATATTTCTGGACTGGTAGTGGAGGTAGTGAGACTGTGTCCTTGTAGATCCATCCTGTGATGTCGGTAAGATCTTCATCACTCATGTCTCCCCACTTGATGAAGACTGTATTCGGTGGAACTTTGAATGTTTCTTGCGGTTCCATTCTGAAACATGGTCGACCATATATCTTTGGAGGAGTAGGTATTGTAGTTATGTTGTATGCTGTATTTAGTTTGAACTCTCCGCAGCCGAGGTCCTGGATTTTATCAGTTGATTCGGGCTTAAGGTTGGTGGAGGGTTGTGATACGTCCGAAGACGTGGATGGAGTAGATGTGGAAGATGACCCGAGCATGGAAGGGTCGATGTATTTGGACGAGGAGCCAGGTGCTTCCCGGTTAATAGGTACTTGGTTTTCAGAGACACCCCTTAAATTGGTACAATATTGGAAAGGGTCGGGGTCTCCGTATATGGTGATTTCTGTACCGTCAAAAGGGAACTTGAGGCATTGGTGGTAAGTTGACGGAACGGCTTTCAAAGCGTGGATCCATGGACGGCCAAGTAAAATGTTATATGGTAGTTCTAAATCCAGGACCTGGCAAGTTGTGTCGACAATGAGTGGTCCCACTCTGATAGGGAGAGAGATAACACCTCGCGAAGAGCGTTCCTCGTCATCATATGCTTTGATCACTATGCTTTTTGTTGGGTCTACACATGCATCAGAGAATCCAAGAGCCTTAACCAGTTTAAGGGAGCATATATTCAACCCTGCTCCACCATCTATTAAAACCCGTCTAACCTTGTGCTTGTGAACAAAAACTTCTATGTGTAACGCATCATTGTGATTGGTTTTTGATGATGAGTAATCCTGATCTGAGAAGGTGACATGGTGCGGCGTGGTGAGATATCCCACCATAGTTTCAAACTGATTGACATCGATGTCCTTTGGGACCGACGACTCTAAGAGAGTTTTATCCAGGATTTCTTTGTGTGCGGGAGAAATGCGAAGCAGCTCAAGGATAGATATTTGCGCAGGAGTCTTTCCTAGTTGGTCAATGAGATTGAACTGACTTTTCGGTTTTCCCGGTTGTGGGGTTGAGACAGGTTTTGGTTGTTTAGCTGATGGAGCTGGTTGTGATTGCTTAGCAGATGGGCCTCCTATAATAATCTTGGCTTGTCTAGGGGGAGGCGGATTGGGTATAGTGACCTTGCCACTTCGCGTAGTAGCATTGCACTGTGGTGCTCTCTTGATCGTGATGGTGTGGATGTATTCCTCGTCTGTTCTAACATTATTTATTATTGGTCCCCCAGAGTAATCGTACTTGGCTCGGGTGAAGTTAGCTGAAGTGGAAGCATTATGGGGACCATGATCCTGCAGTGGATTCTTGTGTATAGTATGATCCGAGTTGGAATTGAATTGCGATCCACCTACTTCGATAGTGTGATTGTCAATAAGGTCTTGAATTACGTTTTTCAGTTGTCTACAGTTGGAGGTTGTATGCCCTTTGACCCGATGGTATTCGCAAATTGCGTTGTCATCCCACCATGCTGGTTTGAATTGTCCGGGGTCATAAGGTTTTATTTCCGGAAGTGTGATGACCCCGTGTTGAATGCATTTCTTGAGGACGTCTGCAATGGGTTCACCTAAATTGGTGTATGTGCGACCCCTAGGGAATTGTCTTGGTTGGCGATATTGTCCTTGACGGTTTTGACCATTTTGATTGTTCGAAGGAGTATTGGGGGGAGGTGTCGATGTCGTTGTTGGTCTATTTTGTTGTTGTATCCCTTTCAGAGCCAATACGGGACTTGCAGTCTTGGCGTCTACAACACCATCGTTTGTGACATGTTTATTCTTGACCCAATATTTGTTTTTGTCAGCGGGTGTGTTGGTGTTTGTATTTTTGGAGCCATATTTCAGTTCTCCCTTTGCGATAAGGGCTTTCTCAATTTGGACCCCCTTTTCCACTAATTCTGTGAAGGTTGTGCAACAATGTATTTGCAATGCGAATTTGAGGGGCCCTAGAAGTGTTTGGACAAACATGTCGACCTTTTCCCTTTCAGGAATGTCAATGTGGCATCGACTAGCGAGGCTTCTCCATTTTTGGAAGAACGGGATAAATGTCTCACCCGACTCTTCTTGTGTGAGATTGCACAAGCTAGTGATAGAGGTGTCCATGTCAATATTGTATGCGTAATTTTTTAGGAACCTCCTTTTGAGCTCATCCCATGATTGGATATCTTTTTGTGTTGAAAACCATTCAAGGGCTTGACCCGCCAAACTTTTGGAAAAGAGTCTCATCAGGTATGTGGGTTCGTAGGCGATATCCATACAGTTAGTTGCGAATTCGCGAAGATGTTCAATGGGATTTGTTTTGCCTTTGTATTTAGTGAAGTTGGGTGACACATATCCTGGCGGAAATGCGGGCATACGTAAGTTTGTGTCGAATGGGTATACATCCAAGTCATATGATATTTCGGATTTCCCACCCGTAATGAGCATGTTTTGCATTTGCTTCGCCATATCCCGCACTGTTGCTTTGAGTTCATCTATGGTGGGGTCATTGACATGTCCATACGTTGGATTGCCTGGTACACCAGGTGTTCTTGCGTGAGTATAGGTGTATTGTGGCGGTATGGGTTGTTGTGGTACGTATGATGTGTGTTGTTGGTATTGAAAGTTGTGACTAGGTGCATGTTGATGAGTGTGAACGTTGGATGAGTATGTTGGAATATGTCCCCCAGCTATGCGTGTCATTATTTGGGGGATGTTGTGACCAGGAATGTTATGATGTACTAACGATGTCATGGGTTGAGTCAGTTGGCCACTTTGTGTGAATTGCTGATTTTGCACAAGGGGCACATTGGCAGTTGTACCTTGGGAGGTAGTGACGTTTGACTGTGTTGTCGTGTTAACGTTTTGTTGTTGTCCTTGTATGAAGATACGTCCTGTGGGTCCTCCCAAAGGATGTTGTGAACTGCTACTGAATGCGTTTGTTGAGGTTGTGTTCATGGTAGTAGATGTAGTTGTCAAGGGGGAGTTGTGATGACTTGATGATGCCCCTGTGGTATTTGCTGTTGGGATAACAGGAGGATTGGAATGATTTGCCGATGATGTCACGGAACCAAGAGAGGTTGTATTTAATTGGGGTAGTGTTGTGGATGTTGTGGATGACTGTGATCCCCCAATAGATGTAGCGTTTATTGTATTGGAGATGTTTGGGATGTTGGATGTGGTATGCAATGTCGTTGTGCCAAAAGGGATGTTGCTTGTAGTATTTAGAACTTGACCACTGTGTGAGATGTTGTGAACATTGTTGGCATTAGGATCATGTAATGTGTTAATGTCAAATCCTGGTGGTAACCTAGCTCCTTCACTCAAGAGCATAGCTACGAATCTGTCCCTATCGTGACGTGCTATTGTTTCAGCCAACTGGTAGGCCTCTGGGTCTTGTGTCAATGCTTCTATGTGTTCTTGAAGGAGTTGACCATTTTCATCTCTTTGCATGTAGCTCGAATGAGTTGTTAGGTAAGGATTGTGTTGTCACTAGAGGTTGATTGTCTAGATTGGTAAAGGGATCATTCGCGGTCCAGTTTGAGTCATGTGG
Source organism: Sequoia sempervirens (assembly GCA_007258455.2). Classification (NCBI taxonomy): domain Eukaryota; kingdom Viridiplantae; phylum Streptophyta; class Pinopsida; order Cupressales; family Cupressaceae; genus Sequoia; species Sequoia sempervirens. Next base: position 179,562 of record VDFB02319987.1, read on the forward strand.
AGGACTGTTGGGATCTGGCATGAAGTTTTCCATTTGTCTTTTTTGCTTTTGAAGTCTGGTTTCGACCATAAATGAGCTTGCTCAAAGGGGATGTCCACTAAATGCAAGTATGACACTAGGTGAAATCTAAGGTTCAAATTGACGACTAAAATGACCACTGTTTTTGGATTTTTGTGAATAAGGTATGCAATGTGGATGCAATGTAAAATGAGGCTATCTAAGCACTTCTAGCTTGAACTTTGTTTTCGATGTGGACTGCTAGAGGACTTTGTTGTTAATGACAAGTTGACAAGATGACTAATGAGTCTTCCTAACTAGACTTTTGAGTTGGAAGAAATCTCACCAAAGAGGACAATGACTAAAAGGATGTTTGATGACTTGGTCCAAAAGGGTCTAATTTCGAAAACAATGATTTTGCTAAGGGGTGCTTGAGATTTGCCTACTCCTAAGTATGCAAGATATGAGCCTAGGGACAATGTAATGTTGAATGTATGATACTAAATGGGGTGAGGTATGAAACCTAAGGTGATCAATGCAAGCTAAGGGACAAAACTTTGAGCAATTTCAAATTGGGTTTCTGGCAGAATCCTTCTGATGACAGAGTTTGACAAATGGTTGACAGTTTGGAGGTCTCTGGTTTTGACTGTGCAGTTTAAAAATTTTGAGAGGCAGATGGTCTCAGTTTGTCAATTGCGTCTCGGTTTAAGCAATTGCGGTTCAGTTTTTCACTTGCGGTTTTCTGACTGTCAGATGCGACTCGGTTTAACAGATGCGGCTTTCGGGTCGACAGATGCGTCGCGACGCCTACAGATGCGTTGTTTGAGTTTCAGATGCGGTTTATCAGAGCAGTTGCGTTTCAGAATGTCAGTTGCGGTTCGACAGATATGACAGTTTTGTTTCAAAGTGATTTTCATGGTATGTTGATGGAAGTTTTTGATCTGTTTGATGACTGTTTTGTTTGGACTGTGACAAAACCAGAATGCACTTGACAAACACAGCGTTTTAAGGGATAACCAAACACACATGAGATAAGCACAATCCTAGAAAGGCCACTAGGCCTTGGGTTTGTATACTTGATATAGCCCACCAGTTATACCCCGGATCGGTGATGAACACCTTTCCTTCTCGAGAGCGGATAGCTTAGAATTTGGTGGCATTGGCTCCCCTCCACGGCTCATTAACGTCATTTGAGCACACCAAATTCGGATTCATTGGGTAGTGACATCCCAAGAATTGCTATCTCTACTCAAGGGGATCAGTAGTGAGTAATCTTCGGGCATGATACTGTACCCTACACTTATATCAAGCAACGGCCAATAGAACGGTTGGACACTAAGACAAGAGGTGTTTAATTCGGGCATTCCGTTCGTGGGGCATGATCCATGCGGCGAGAGTCCCCTTTCGGATCCATCTCGTCGGAACCACGCTCGTGATTCTTGGGCTTTCCCCAAGAACCCACTTTTCTATACCGGCTGGAAGTCCCTCGGTGTCAGGGTGCTACCGGTCTAAGTCATCCTGGGGTGAGTACTTTTTCCCGCCAGAACAGGCCCAAATTCTAGAGTCGGTAACCGTTTCTCTTACACCCAGGATCGCACGAATGCGCAAGGGGAGAGGATACTTCGATATACCGAATCGTGAAGGGTAAATTAACAAAAAAGAATGGGTCTGGTTTTCTGATCACAAGGTTTTCACCAAGTGAGAGCATACTCACCTACCACTCCACAAGCACACTCAAGCATGAAAGACATGATTCTTTTTAAAAGCACCAAATTCAAAGTTTGCTAAGCTAGAAATAAACAAACACACTGTTTTGTTCTCTCCTTCTTTGACATGCGAATCTGCAAACAATGAGTTAGTAGTTTTGGATGTGATGGTCTTGGACACACGGAAAATGATCGCCACACGCTGCAAGAAACTATTAGTAACACAAAATATCTAACCTGGTTAACATGCAGGAATAACCAACACAGAAAAAGACAGAAAACCAGAAAACAGAAACAACCTGAAATTCGGCAATTAAAACCTAAAAACTGACAGAAAAATTTACCAGACAAATGCGGCGCGGTATTACCAGACAGATGCGGCTCGGTTTGTCAATTGCGTCGTTCGGTTCTGCGAATGCGGCTCGAAATGTTAGATGCGGCTCTGGAATTCTCAGTTGCGGTCTGTCAGGGCAGTTGCGTCGTTTCTGTGAGCAGATGCGTTGCGACGTTTGCGGCGATGCGTACCAGTATTCTGCAAAACAACAGAAGACAACAAAAAACTCTACCCAAAACAGAAAGCCACTACGGGAAATGATTAGTGACAGAAAACCTAATATTGTTCAATATGCAGGAAAAAGACAGAAAACAGAAAAACCTAAGATTGGACAACCCGAAATGCAAAAATAAAACCGCAAACTTGAAAGAAAACAAAAAATGATATACCAAACGGATGCGGCGCGAGTTTCGAATGCGGCTTTCGGGGTATCAGATGCGGCTCAGGACGAACGGATGCGTCGTTCTGTTCGTCAGTTGCGTTGTGACAGTGCGATTGCGGCTCTAAGGTTGTCGTATGCGTCGCGACGCATATGATGCGTCACACTGTTTTTAAAAATGTTGCGGCGATCCGTACCTGTACCTGCAAAACAACAGAAAACAACAAAAAAAAATGTACGAAAAGCCGAAATAACAACGTCGGGTTCACCAATGTAATCAAGGGAAAATCCTAAATTTATTATTAAGTGGGTTAGCACAATAACAATCAAAATTCCTATGAAAATAACAAAGCACAATGGAAGTGAGGTGAAGACAAAAGGGATAGTGTTACCCTATGTCTCCACCTTCCATGATTAACCTCTGTTACACCTCCTAGCTTGCAGATAAATAACAATGCCCTCAGATTTATGAGCAACTATGACTAAAGACTAAGCCCTATGCAAGTGTTGAAGGATTTGCAGAAAATAACAATAACCCTACAATGAGCTAAAATGACTAATGACTGTAAAAACTATAACCCTAAGTTGACAGCAAGTTGACATAGACTAAGAGTGCAAGAAGTCAAAATGAGCTAAAGACTGAGAGAGAGATGCAAATGAGGTCAAAATTGCCCTTTTATAAAAATTGCAATTTTGAACGTGTGGCCAGGATGAAAAGATGACAGGAACCCTAAGATCAATGCTTAAGATTGAATATTGCTGTGTGCATTAGGGTTAGGTCAAAATTAGGGCAACAGGTAAGAATGAAGGGTGGAGATTGAATTATGAAATAATTCAATCAACGGTCGAAATTAAATGAGAAGTCAAAAGTCAAGAATTAAATTGGAAGATAAGGCTGGCACGGACAAAGAGGTTGCTGGAGAAATTAAATAATAAGATTTATTTACTCCAGATAACTAGCAAGTAATTAAATAATAAAGATATTATTTAATTATGGAGGAATGTGATAAAAGAATTATTTTGAAATTGAATAATGATTTTAATTCAAAATTCAAGAGAATGGCTAAATTAAATAAATCAAATTTATTTAATTTTAATGGGAGAAAAAGCTAATGAATATTTAAATAATTAAATAAATTATTTAATTATAGTGGAAAATGGACAGAATTAAATAAATAAGAATTTATTTAATTTTTTAGAAGAAGGGGACTTAATTAGTGACGTAATTAAATAAATAAAATTTATTTAATTAATCAAGAAGACATAAATGGTAAAGGGAAATTAAATAAATTATGAAATTTATTTAATCAAAGGAAGACTTTAGATAATTAGTGATGTATTAAATAAATAAATAATATTTATTTATTTAATAATCAAGGAGGAACAAATGGCATGAATTAATTAAATAATTATGAATTATTTAATCAATAGTCGAATGTGGACCAAGGACATAATTAAATAGCTTAATTATGCTAGGACGAAAGTGGTAAAAATGAAGCTTGCAGGCCTAGGTCATTTTTAGGTGTCTATAGCTAGCACTAGTTTTGATGGGTATGTTTGAACCACTAGGTTTTGCTTCCGTGTTTGTCTTGTGATGTGACCATAAAATTTGTATCAACCCTAGGAGTTGTGTGATATGAATGATTTTGTTGAAATTCCTTGGTTGCTTCATTTTTCTCTAATAAAAACCCTTTAATAGGTTGACCAATGATTGATGACCTTGTGAATGTGTAAATGATGTGAAACTCTCAATTTTTGCCAATAATCTAGCCTCAAGTTTTTGATTGATGTGTTTTTTATGTTGATGTTTATGAACTTGTAAACCTTAAGAGTAGACTTGTGACTCAAAGATGAGTTTTTCCAAAATATTTGTACTAATCCAACTAAATGCTTAGAAATAGATTGTTTCTAAACATATAGCTAAACTAGTTGATGTTGTGAAAAACTTAGTATAAGAGATTTTGTGTCAAAATTTCAAGTTGTTGTGTGTGATGGTTCATTTTTTTACGTTTGATGTTTATTTTTTGAAATTGATCCTAATTGAGAATCTAAAAGATATTTTTGACAAGATCAAGATATTGAAGAACATGAACTTTATTTGTTGTTGTGAGTGCTATAAGTGAGCCAAGATTGGTTTTGTATCAATTTGAACCAATTTGATGTTTGAGAACCAAAATAAAAAATTGGATTTGTTTGTTGAAAGTTGTAGTTTTAAAATTTAGGAAAAATTGTCACTCTGTTCAGGAAAACGTGCCAGACTATTTTGCTACAAAAGCGTTGGTATTCTACAAAGGTGTTGATGTTTGAACATAAACATCAAACTATCTAGCAAAGGTGTTGCTTTGTAAAATGTCGATTTTCCCTAACAAATGCATCACGATGTGCAAAGGAACCAATGTGAAAATAGAAGTGTTGTTTTGAAAAAAACAAAAGCATCAGTTTGTGCAAAGGCATCACACTGTTTAGGAAAATGCATCGATCTATCCAAGGGATCTTAAAAATGTAAGTTGACCTAATTTTTTTGATGTTTTACTTTTGAAAAACATAGTATACAACATGTAGACTAACTCAATGAGGTGATAAGATTATTTTGCATGTTATTCTTCCATAAGAGCACACTTTAATTGGTGTCACAAGGTCATCACATAAAACCATGCCATAGAGTACAACCTATTTAGTATTTAGATTAGGTTTATCTTTTAAAAGTGGGCCTACATGATAAAATACTACAAATAAAATGAGTGACTAGAGTATGCACGCGTACATGACATACCTCTTACCTTGGAAGGAAAGTTCCTTGTAAGGAATTTTGTCACCTCAACTATGGTTGGTACATGGCGAGTAACTTCATGGAATGATGCTATTCCATTGCACCACTAAAAGAAGACGTTCAATCTTAGGCCTCTATACAATAGGTTTCTAGTGGGTAGAATATTGGTGAACACCATTAACCTCTTAGACATCTCCTCGGGAAACCAAAAAACTGTAGTTCCCTAGCAAAAATCCAGAGTGCTACATGCACAGATTGACCTATAGCTTTTCCTCTCAGTCGACTTGTATAGTGCACCCAAAAATTCCACTTGAGGTTGAACCATTGAATTCTCCATGAAGATGTATCTCAAGGCAAGCCTCCTACTAAAAAGAAAAAAAGGAAGGAGTTACTATTTCTCTTCACCCATGATCACACTAGGCACAAGGGAAAAGGATATTTAGCAACTACCATAGGGTTATAATGAATAAAGTGAAAGTTCAAGATGTTTCTCTTCACCCAAGATCACACTAGGCACAAGTACTTATTCATATTAGAAGTACTTATTCAAAACTAAAAAGGAAAACATGCCTCCAAGAAGCCCTATTTTTGAAGAAGGGTTTGTGCCATCAAAGGAGTTTGAAGAAGAATTTTTTTTTTGGAAAAATATGAGTTTCTTTTGAAAGGAATAAATGAGAGTAAGGAGTTACAAGAGGCCTTGCAAAGAATTAAAGGGTTAGAAGAACAACTAAAACTTGGATACTAGCAAAGGGAGGAAAATTTAGACAACAAAATCTGAGAGTTGGAGAAAAGGATGCATGCCTTTGATTCACAAGGGTCAAGATTTGAGAAGATGCCATAGTTGGTCATTTATGAAGTTAATAATAGGACTCCACATCCAATAAATAAATCTACAACCTTGAGAATTCCTAGAAGCCCTTCTATGGTAACCCTTGGAATTCAATTGTGGAATAAGATCATGGAATTCTCCCATAAATAAAAGGATTGGGAGAAGGAAAAATCTAATTTGATGACATCCCATATATCATGGAAATTGATAAGAAAGATATAGAGATAAAGAAGTTGAAGGTCAAAATAGAATAATTAGCTAACAAGATAGTACAACTTTTAAAATACAAACCCCCTACTAGGGTTTAAACCCTATACTTGTAGGAAAAGTTTTTAAGTTTTCAATTTAGTCAAATAATTAGTGATATTCTCATTGTCCTTACCCACTTTGTTTTTGGAAACATATAAACAATCAATCTTGGATATGTAAGATCAATTATGCAAATTTTATTTGCATAACTTAGCTATTCCTCATGATTTTGCATGGAATCCTCTCATTTTGTTGAAGATGTTCAAATTAAAGCATTGAATTCATTTATAAGGAATTAACATCAAAGAGGACAAATACAGAGGGACATTAGGAAAGGGAAAAGTAATTTCCTCTCTTGATCAGAGCAAAAGCTAAAAATCTCCATGAGGTGGTTGATGAATGGATTAGATTGATCATAGAATGGAGAAGGGAAAGGGAGAAGGTTCTACAATGTAGAGAACAAGATTATAAAAGGTTCTAGGAACTTACAACGGGAATTAGAAATTAGAAATTTGAATTCTCTCAAGACAGATGGAGAGAATTGATAACAGAGCTATGTAGGGAAGAACCCCATTCAGTTTTTAATTGCCTTGTAGTAGTGAAAAGGGCCCATAAGTATCTATCAACTTCCCTTAAAAATAATATCATTTGGCTCCCCTTGACTTGTCATCCTCCTCTTCTCCTATTCCCAATTCCACATTGGAGTGGATGAAGACAAGAAATCAATGCAACAGAAGATACCAAATGGGAGAATATCTCAACACAAAGAGGATTTTACCTGAAGTAAGAGCAAGGGGTTACCAGTACATTAAATTATAAGGAAGTTATGCTACAGTATAATTTGAGGCCATAAGTTTCTTGGGGAAAAACAAGAACCTAAGTTGGTGGGAATGATAAGTCATGATAATGTCCTATTTCATTGCTTAAGTTACATACTTTTGTCTTTATTTTATACTAAAATCTAAAGACATTACCCAACCATTTGTATAACTTTAAGCATTTTAAAGCATTTGAAGTTGAAACATGTTATATTAATAGGTGTGTGTATGAGTTATGAATGTTAATTATTTTCGTAAGATTTTATGTTTAATTATAATTGTTAGCAATGAAAATGCCTTAAAGAATAAAGACTAGCATTTGCAGCAAGAAACTTGTCAACCTGTAATAATAGGCTTTTCAACCCATAGCATAAGGATGATAATTCGATGCAAATAAGGATTCAATCTACTATAATGTGATCACTTTCAAAAGAATATCTAGAGGTGGTCATTTAAGGATTAGATCATGGATGAATGAGTATCACTCTTATATTTTAATAAGGAAGACAAGAGAAGAAATCTGCTCCCAATAGGAATAAGAATAATAATAAAAAATTGCTCTATCTAGGCATGTTTTTTGTTATAATAGTTAATCTTGATTGAGTACAAAGTCCTTGTTTGATTTCAATACTCATATTTTGATAGTTATTATTTTTTGTTTTAGAAACCATGTCCTCTTCCTATTCCTAAGGGAGAGTTGACATCTGCTTTAAGTTTGTTTTTAGTTCACAAATAAATGGACTCTCTCGTGGACATTATATAGTGGGGTACCCTATCGAGGAGGACATCTAGATCATGTATGTGTTATATTGAATAAGATTTCCTAGTAGATTATGTGTATGATTGGAATTCAATAAAGAGAAAATAATTCGGTAACATATTTCTCTAAGTGACCAATTAAAGAGATTTTATGGATGCAATAACTTAAGAAAGAGCCACTTGAGGTACTGCAAAACCACCCTAATTTAGATTGATAGATTAGATTATACATTGTAAGTTTAATTGGCAGTTTTCAGTTCATGCAATTATGAATGGTGCATTGTAAATTTTGAATTAGAATAATTAGAATCTTTTAGTCGATACTTTGTTTAGTACTTTGGAGATTAATTGGATTAGGACATACTATAGTATAACAGTTATTTGGTTACAACCATAAGCATTAAGTACATGTAGTAATTAGGTAGTTGTTTGTATTCATTTACTTTTTTTTGAGAAATAGAAGTTTATTTCGATTAAAAGCTTTTAATGCTTTTATCTGTGTTTCATTTACCTATACTCAACTGATGTAGGATGTCTAGAATTCATGAATGCATATATGTTTCCAATATCATCTAAAGTTTATGACTCTCTGATTGATAATTTAATGAAGCCCTCGCTTGAGTGATGGACTGCTTAGTCTAGGATCTTCAGGTCCATTAATTCATGTACATAATCATTGGCACCATTTAATTAGGCATTAGAGGAAGCTCTACAATAAGGTTGGGTGGAAAGTTTTTCCTCCATTCGTTGTTGGGTTAGAAAGTACTCAAGTTGAAGCTAAAAGCTTTCCTTTGTTTTCTTGTTCTATAAACTAGGTGAACTTGAATTTTAGTGTATATTGTTGTTGTAAAAGAAACCTAGGGAGTGTATGTAAAAGAAACTTGCAAATTATGACAATATTGTATTAACAATTTAAAAAAAATTAATACCCTATAGGAAGGATGAGTTTGACTTATTTCCAAAATTTTCCAAGGTAAGTATACCCGTGTATATGGAATAGAGGGAGACACAAAATTAGTTTGATTTTCAATTTTAGAAAATTATGGGTTAAATTTTCAAGAATGTGAATAAAAAAAAATGTATAATTTTTTCCTTAAATTTGGAAATGCATATTAAATCCTTCAAATTTGTTGTTTTAAATACCAATAGCAAGAATCATCATCCAACTGAATTTATCCACCAAATCTTATGAATAGTTGGGTATTTATACAATTTCCTACAACTTCATTGATAAGTCTATATTTCACATGACATTTCTTGCATGCAACTTATGAAATCAAAAAGTTATATAGAAATTTGATGTCTATCAAAGTTTGAAAATGAAATAATTAGAGTCACAAGAATTCAAGGCACGTGAAATGAATCACAACATAGGCATCACCATTAATAACTTGAGTTATTCATATTTTCTTAAATTTTATACATTCTTAGACAAATTTCTAGGTGTTTAAATAGTGAAACATAATAATAAGTAAAGTTGACTTTAATTTAATGAGTTAGATCTTTGTGAATAGAAAAAATTGTTTGTTGTGTTCATGTCCATTTGTTTAAATGTGGGCACAACACCTAACAATTTTTATGATGGTTCTAGGCACAAGATTATGAAATATAGACCTATTATTCATGTTCCCAAAGATGAGAGGACATATGAAACTTATTATTAATATATCATAATTGTTTATCCTTGCACAAAAGAATAGGGCATTGATTTTGAACAATGTAATCACTATTATAAATATGAGGAGAAAAAAATAGAAGAAAGGGATTTTAAAAATTCTCATTACACTAAGAATCTCTAGCACAAACTCATCATAGGGATTGACTAATGAATGAATTCTACAAGTTATGTAATTGATGATGGAAATAATTTTGGTTGTGATTATTCTTATGACATCTCTTATCATGTTATTTTTGTGATTGAAATATTAGGTTTAATTAAATCCTCTAATGTTAACCCTATAATGGTTAAGTTTAACAATAGTGATTATAGATTGGAATGTGTATATGAGATCATTTTGAGGTTTATGATAGCTTATTTCAGAACAATTTCTAATGATTCATTATTAGTGCTCTTATTTGACATATGTACATTAGTAATTCTTGTTGTCGGTACAATATGCACCCTTGCTAAACATTCAACTTAGTTATTTAATGAACATGGGATGATCTCTCAAGTTGTGGGACTTGAAACTTGAGATCAACCTCCAGATGAAGGGTCGGTACCCCGCCTATTGACATTTTATAAAATTGAAACTAATCATATGCTATTTTATTTTCATCATTAGAAAAGGGATAAGATTTTTTAACTAAAAAATAACTTGTGGTGATGCACTAAATGATATTTGAAGAACTTCTATACTAGTTTTACATGTATAAAATAATCTTAAACAACTAACATATTTACACAATACTCATGAAAATCCCTACAAAGGTGACTAAATAGAATTGAAATCATAAGGAATTTGATCATTCACAAGATAAAGTTTTAGGTTTGATGACGGGCTACTCCACCCAACACCCACACATAACACAACAAATATCAACATAGAAAATGTAGGATAAAAAATAGCACACTTTCAATTACTTTAAGAAAATGAAATTACACATTCAAAAATTACAATGGTATAGCCACATGGGCTTGATTCACTACAAGTAAAATCAAATCTGTAAGAAAAATATAATATCCAAAGCCACAATCTACACTATTGGAGATGCCTCTTGTAACATCCATTCAAACATTTATTTGACACCAATAACAAACTTAAAATGTTCTAGAAAGTTTAAGTCCCCCTTTTGTTTTGGTGCCAAAAGTCTAGATGTCAATTTCCCACCTAGGAAGATATTTTATTCAAACTCACTTTTTGGTGGAAAAAATTCCCGGAGCCATAACTTTTGACTCGGGTGTCCAATTTGCTATTACAATATAATGTTGGAAATCTCACAAAGAGATCTAAAACACTAAAATGATTTGAAGATCATTTCATCCATTTTTTGAGTTTTTCTAAGGCTTCTAAGGGTTTCAAATTTGAGTTTGAAGTTGTATTGGAGAAATTTTTTGGGATGGAAACTTTAATACCTCCCAAATGGTACATGATATTGAGACAATTCTTTTTCCATCAGATACATTTTTTCATTTTCGCTTATTGGGGTAAATTTTTAGGTTCATACATGCCTATTTAGGCTAACTTACTAAAAATAGTAAGTGACCATTTTTTACCTTTTCAGACTTCTAACAGTTTTACACCCCTTAAGTTCCATCATAGGACTCAACACAACATAAGAAAATAAGGGAACATTTTTTTTTGGGTGATGCAAGATTGTCTCTACACCACTATATGCTCTTGCATAAAGGTTTCTTAGTAACACAATGCAAAAATATTTGAAAAATGAAGAAAAATAGTTGTTTTATGATCATGGGGAAAAAATTGCCACTAATATAGAGTCTTGTTTTGAAAATTATATTGCCAAAGTCTCTATAATATTACTTTTCCTTATGCAATATATATCTAGAAGAATGCAAAACATCATGAGAAAATCTAGGAGGTGTCCCTTGATGAAAATAAATGCTTTAATTGCCTCTATTATGGGGTCAAACCTCCTTTGGGCATTGGAGAAACATGTAGCCTGATTTGTCTCCTTGAAAACATCCTTTAGGGCATGGGAAAATGTTGATGATGAGTTGTTCTTAATTTATTCTAAAGATTCCAGTGTGGTTGCATTATTTTTTTCATAACTATCCATCTCCCTTAAAAATATCCAAGTTTTCACTAATTGACACCATTTTTTCTTGCATGAAAATAGGACATACTTGATTTATCCTTGCAACCATCTTGACAAGGCGTGGGAAAAGTCTCCTTCTGCAACATGAAGTGAAAATTGCATCTTAAAGTTTCCTTTATGAGCTTTAAATAACCTTATCTCATACTCATATTCCTCCCACATTGGACACTTTACAGATACCCCTTAACATGCTTATAAATACCTATTTAGAGTTTTTCCTTTAAATCTTCTTGACATTTATGACCTCCAAATCCCTAAAGGCTTTTGCAAAGTTGTACACAATTTGAATATCCAATGGTGATTATGCATAGTTTGTAGGAATCTTCTTTATTCTTATTCCTCTAAAAATTATAATGTAACCCTTACATAATGACTATTATCACACAAGTTTCACCTTGACACAACCGCCTCAACAAGTGCCCTTTAAATATGAATTGTCAAGGATTTCCTGAATGTGTCAATATGTTCCACATAGCTAACCACTTATGAAACATTGAAAAGGATTTTTACAAGTCTATATATTGTCTTGTGATGGGCAGTAATCTAGGTCTCTTTAAGGAAACTCTACTTGCTCTTTATCACCTTTGTACCAATCCTATCCATCAAGCACTACTCATTGTCACATGAATTTGTAAGATCTCTTATCATTTTTCCAATGTTTCTTAGACCTTCCCAATATTGCTATTGTATGCTAATTATGAATACTTTAAGTGCTTCTTATATAGGTCATGCATTGTCTTAGGATCTATGGGCTAACACAAACCTTTGAATATCCTTCATGAGATCTTTGCTCTCTTTATTGACACATTATTTTCATAGTACCCATGACTCCCATCTTGTAAGAGTCTTACATGGCTTGAAAAAACTCCAAGTATACACTAGAAGAGCTCCATAAATACTATTCCATTACCTTGACACCTTGATTGATTTGTAACAACTATCCTAGTACAATATTTTTGATGAATGCCTCTTATACATCCTTTGGAATAAGGTAAATATATTTATTTAGAGTATACATATTTTTTTAATTCCCGCATACCTTTATAAGGCCTTAGACTTCCTTCAATCTTGTATAATATTGATTATCTTATTTGTGAAGTATGACTATGATCCATCAAGTTTGGAATGGCTTGCAAGAGTTGATGATGAAAAGGAACAATATTTCACACTTGAAGTCCATCTCTTTACTAGATAGGTGTCCACCAAAATTTGTAGGCTTCCATAATGCTTCCATACACAAAATATTTTTAAAAGACTTGCATTCTAACTTATATTTTTTTCCCTTGTTATTCCTTTGACCCTCTATTCTATCTTGTTCATCTTCCTTTTGATCATGTTCATTTGTATGGCACTGGAAACTTCACTTAGTCTCTCAAAGAGGCTAACTTGGATATGTTCACTATCATAATTAAAATATCATCCCTTTATTGCATCAAACCTATCCTAGCTCATTGATACTTCTCTAACACTTGTTAGGGATTCACACCCTTAAGACTTCACAAATTTATAATTCAACTATTTCATTAAACTCTGTCTGAGGTTTGTGAGAATTCTTCTCATAGGCTACAAACCTTTTGGTAGTTTCTCAAAAGATTTGTGATGCTTGGGAACTCTTTTATACACCCTACTAACCCTTACAATTGGCCCCACACTATATACATTATTTTATTTCTCCATCAATCCCTCATCTAAATTGTTGTTCTTCTCCTCATACCTAGTTTCCATGCAAAACCTCCATAGGGTTTTAATAACATTAGGGTTTGATAGAGCTTTAGATATTTTTCACTATCTTATATTTTTTATATCCATAGGGGAATAATAAATTGTAGGAGACAATGCATACCCTATCTAATGTACCTAAACACTTGTTATGAATAAAATCTCTCATGATATCCCTATTCACTATTGGATAGGCATTTGGTGTTTTGACAAACTTCTTATGTATGGGAAGTTTGTTTCTAGCAACTTGGAAGATCGGGTTTATCCATGAAAGCATAAATATTTTATGTAAAACAAGTGTAGAGTTGTGAATGTTATGTTCAAGAGTCCTAGAGACCAAAACATTGTCCAAAATAATTTTATATGTAGGGAGTTAATTTCTCTCATTCTTAGAAATAAGGAAATTTCCTGCATAGACCTTGGAAGATAAAAAAAAGTTCATAGTGAATACTTTTTACACACAACAGTCATGCCTGAATCAATATATTTCACACTTATAGAGATCTCTAAAGACATAAATGATCTTATGCAATGGTTATTTGGATTTAAGAGGTTCCACAAATACATTTTAAAACATTGAAGATTCTCCATAATGTGTCACATACCTAAGAGGTCTTGGACAACTTTAATATCTCCCCTTGGACAAATTCTAACTCCTACATTATTGTAGAATGCAACCCACATAGAACTTGAATTTTTTAGGAGGTTCAAACACTTAGATATATACAAGCTCTACAACTTATTTATCTTCCTAAAATATGCCATGTATCCTCTGGTTTTTCTTGAAGTATGCCATGCATAGAATCAAGGAAGATGTTTTCATGTCTTTAGAATTTGATATGTTCAAGAAGATCAAAGATAACCTAACCTTGAACCAATAACTCAACCGTGACTTAGACTTAATAAGACTTAGTATTTCAAAATTTTACACTCCCTCTCTTTTGTTGTACATTATCTTTGGAGAAAAGGTTATATTAATAGTTTAACACTCAAAGTTTGGCATAGACTATCAAATATTTTTCTCAAATGCTCTTATAAGACTATTTAAATCTAAAGACTAAAATAAGTCAATAGTTCTAAAGATTCAAGGTATAGAGGATGGTGAATATTGCAAAGCATCATGTTGGCATATGAACTATTTGAAAAAAACTCCTTTGAGAAATATAATCTCATAAAATTTCATGGTTGCAAGGTCATGCAATTGTTTCGAGACTCTAGAAGGAGGTGCTACAAAAAAGACAAATGACAATTCAAATTGACATACCATCTCCTTTGTAGAATAGAGCCAAGAAAATTGTTAATATGGATAAATTTTAATAAATTATTTGTAAAATATTTTATTATAATATAAAGGTCACTTTTATATAAAAATGAGCTAGATGAATGGTATGATATATTATTTCTTTCAAATGTACTTTATAATTTTCAAATGTATTTAAAATATCAATAAGTGATAAATTAAGGGTTTTTTAAATCAAATGTATGGGGAAAAAATTCCTAACTAACTAAAAGTTACTTGTTTGTCTTTATAAGGGTTGAAATGTAATTACTCAAATACTTTTTGTCATGTTACAAAATTTTGTATAGGGAATAATAGAGAAGACTTTGTGCTCTCATTTTAAATAAATAAGAAGATTATTTGTAGAGCTTTGTGTCTCTTTATTCTTTGTGTATTTCATATTAGTCTTAAGTCTAGTGTGGAATATTTTCTTTATCTATTCCTTGTATTTAATGGGAAATACAAATTGACAAAAAAATATTCATTTTAAATGATATATGTAGAAATTAAAGTCTGCTTTTCTCTTTAAAATTTTGCATGCTAACTTTCCCCATTTTCCTATTTTCTCGAGTAATCCTAATGGTTTTTTGTATTGATTATATTTTAGGTTTCTCCCTTTTCCCTTTCTAATATTTTTTAATTTTTATTTCCTTTGTACTTTATGATTAAGAGCACACAAACCCATTCCAAAACCCCCATCATATGAGGGAGTTGGCCCTTTCAAATGTAGAGGAAAATCACCCAACACTTGGTGATTTCTCCCTCTTTTGTAAATTCACATCACCACCCCTTGGGTGAGTCAAGAAAATAAGCACATAAATCATGATCAATATACTTACCAACATGATTCAATTATTGTGGTCTTATTCTCTTTGTCATGGTCACATCTATATGATTGTAGTTACATACTTTTTCTATAAAGTATCTTGTATGGTTACAAACTTGTCCTTTGCAAATATATAACCCGAACCTATAATCAAAATGGATTTTCTAGATTGGGTGGTGTCATAAGCACCTTTATGGGCTTGAATTGAGGAGCTTGCAACAAGACTTCCTCAATAACAACTAATCCCCACAAAATATTTTGAAAGATTGGAGATTGGGGCATTGAATTAATGTTAAATGCCTAAGTGATCAAGTTGTATTATTAAGGTGAGTGTATATGTATAATAATATAATGTTCCTTAGACTTATGGATTCTATTGTGATATTAGATGTTTGCATAGGATTTTTTCTTGTGATTTTTGCTTACTTTTGTTGTATTTATCATTGTGCATTGCTATGTAACTAAATCCATACAT
This sequence comes from Sequoia sempervirens, assembly GCA_007258455.2. Classification (NCBI taxonomy): domain Eukaryota; kingdom Viridiplantae; phylum Streptophyta; class Pinopsida; order Cupressales; family Cupressaceae; genus Sequoia; species Sequoia sempervirens. The sequence goes on from VDFB02319987.1 coordinate 195,482, forward strand.
GTTTTATTAAATAAAGGACTTTATGATTATTTTTTATTATATAGGCATGTAAGGGAAGATATAAGGATACAAATTAATAAATCAAGATTTACAAATGAAAAAATTAGAAGACAATCAAATGGTTGCAACTTCTGAGTATTATTGAAAATAAATGTTACATAATTGGATTTATAGACTGTAAGAAACTATTATTTTTTATACTCCAGATTGTATTAAGCCAAAGAGTAGAGCATACTCAAATATTTGTAGACTCGGACTTAGATTCCAAAGACTCCCTAAGACTCTAAGGAAATTGATTCCTACTACGCTTCATAAGCACTTATTTATGGATCTAAAATAACCAAGAGGTTTGGTTGCACCCAATTTTACTTGTACTATTAGGTAAGTTATAAATCATACTTAGATGAAACCTATCCTACTTTATTTAAAGAAAAGGAGGAATATCATTCCATAATGACTGATAATGTCAATCCTTGCTTTTAATACAAATTTTTATTTATAGTGGCTGACATGTAGGATCCACCATGACTTCATAAAAAAGTTACAAATTGTACAATATTGATTACACCATGTGGTATTGTGTTGTCATCCTCCATCCCATTCAAGAATATGCCATCTACCAATATCAGTCAAGAGATGTATGCATGGTATGAATACATTATCAAATTGAAGAACATATTGATAAGAATAAGAATTCTTAATTTTCTTCTAAGCTAAGCATCTAGTGACATGATGATACCATTCTCCAAGAAGCTTTATATTTGTATGCCTGATTATCCATTCTAGTTGATTAAATTGAAAATGAACTATAAGATATATAATGTCTAACAATGTTTCTTGGATGATGGCAACTTTGTAGGGAGTCATCTAGGACAGTAATATTTTATAAGCAAGACTGAAAAAATGCTCATTAGATCATTAACACTATGAAAACCAAGAGGAAAATTATTGCTAACATCCCTACATCTAAAAATGATGTAAGCTTCTTTATATTGTCAAACCAGGTGCTTTAAGACAATCATCTATCCTTTACCGAGCTATGTAGATAAAGTATGTGTCTCTTTTATTTCTAGAACAATCTGTAAATGTTCCCAACCATCATTTCTAAAAACATGAAGAGGATTTTTTTATACAAAACCTTCTAATATCATCCTTTGACATGCTTCAAGAAGCTCATTTATCCTTTGTATGGTAGAGGACTATGGATCTTTTGGAAGAATATTTCCTTCCTCATCAAATCTTCCAATCATATAAACAATTGTTTTGCTGAAGGAAGATGGTGAAATATTATCTCTTTATGGTTTCCTAAGTCAACATCAAATTGAAAGAAAGAAGGAGACTTAAACTTACTCAAAAAAACCCAACCTAAGATAATATTTGTTTCCATATTTTCATGTTTCCAAAAAGAACATAGAGAATTGAATTCTTCTAGATTAACTAAGATATTATAAGAATTTGGTTTCATGGTTCTAACTATACCAAGACCTTGGACATAGATTTTCTATTGGCTCTAGTACATTAACAAAATGACATGACTCAACTGATAGTAGGTCCTCTGTCTATAAGAGTAGTTAACATTTTACTAAAACCTTCCAACTTAACACAAATAATAGGTTTAGTAGGGAAAGACACTAGTTCAAAAAAAAATAAAAATAAATGGGAGTATATAGAGAAAATATTGATAATAACATTACATAATAAACATATAATAACGAAAAAGAGGACCTATTTCTTTCTGACTATACATATTAGGGTTAGCCTTAGACTGGTTATTCTGGAAATATTTTTCCTTTTGATCTCCTGGAATTCTTATTTTAGAAGAATAACCAAGAGTAAATTATTCTTTTGTTCTTGATGTTCTTCTATATCTATCATAGCAAAAGAACAACATCTTCCACATTTATCGCAACAATTTATTATATCTATATACTTTTTCTCTATAATTTGACTATCTTCTTTACTATCTTTTGTAGATTAATTTTTTTTATTATGATTCAATAATAGGTTCTTCATCATAGATATCCTTTAGTTCTTTGTAAAAATTAGACTCGCCATCATACACATAAAATCTACTACATTCACTACAAATACATGAGAAATTTATTTGAGAGGATTCTACATTAGAAAAATTATAGAAATCTTGATAATAAGCCATTTTGAGATAATGAGTTACAAACCAAACTCGGGGATAACTTATAGGGATTTTACAAGAGAGAAGTACTCAATCTATAAAAGGAGAGTAACAAGTGTCAATAGACAATAATAATAGACAATTTAACTAATTTGAATGATATAAAAAGGCTCAATCTCAACTCATAGGGAGAAACCCGATAGTGATAAATACTTCACTATACCTAGATATAAATCATACAAATCATATTGATGACTAATAAGATCCTTCTAGATCTAATACCATTTTATCCAGAGGTTAGGCAATCAAGTAGAAGTGAGAAAAAATAGTGGCAGAGGCGAATGACTGAATGGTAATGACTTTTGAGTATTACTAAAAAATGAATATATATAATTGGATTTATAGACTATATGAAACTATTATTTCTATTACTCCATGTTTCATTAAGCACAAGAGTAGAGCATACTCAATATTCATAGACTCAAAATTATATTCTAAAGACTCTCTAAGTCATGAAAAATAAATGAAGTAGCATCTTGGGTGAATATATGGGTGGGGTAGCATTTAAGGAAAGAGTTATATAAGATGTAAAAGCAAGGATGAAAAGTGAAAACTATATAATTTCCATCTCTACATAAGTATATACTTAAAATGGACTAAATATGCTCTTGAATCTCTTCTATAAAACTAGAAATTTATTGGTGATCTATTAGATAGAAACCTGGGAGGTTGAAGATTTATTGATTTGAACACTATTGATATCTTATAGTTATAGTATTTTCATAGATATTTGAGAGGTTTTGGGGTTGGAGAGAATTTAGATCAACATTTATAATTTTTTGGATTCAAATGTACTTATAGTGTAATTAGAGAGTTTTATGATTGAAATAATTTATATTGATATTTTAAAGGTTTTAGATTTGAAATAATTTATATGATATTTGAAAGGTTTTGGGTTTGAAAGCACTATCATTGATAATTTAAAAGTCTTAGGTTTGGAATTTGACTGGCAAAAGGTTAATGACTCACTAATAAAATACCCATACTAGTATTTGGAAAGTTTTGACGTTGAGTCCAAACCAAAATATGACTAATAATTTAGTGATAGGATATCCCAATAAATTTGTTGAAGGCTCATATACATTTGAAAATAGATTCCACCTCTTTTGATATAACTGTCAATGAAAAAATTGTATACCCATTCCATTTCCCATTTAGTTTTGTACCCATCTTGAGGAATGTCTTGATACATGAGTATATTGACAAATGGTACAAGCTTATGAGTTTGGGTTGATTCTAATATCTGTTTACCTCTCTGCATTCACCTTTTTGTACACTTAACACCTATCTTAACCTTGTATGCTTGAAAATAAATATACATTTTCCTTACCCATACATTATTACATTCACTTATGCATCTACTCTTGCATGGTCCTTAATTGTGCCTATAAGGAATAATTTTTCTACCCTAGGACAATTCCATGATTGCAAAATTTTGGTTGACTAGATCACTTTGTAATATTCCTACCCTAAGCCAACTAAACACATGTTTTGTGAAATTTGATGCCATGTGCTGGTATTTGCATACATTCAATGCATTCATTCTAATCATCAAGAGCCATCGAGAATTCACAACTCCTCTCATTTTAGAGAATTAAAGGAGTAATAGCAACAAATTTTAATTGGGTGCAAGTTAAAAGGAACAAATGATATGCATACATCATCTTAGGATGCTTGATCATTTTCCAATCTTATACACATTATTTGGGGTTGACCCAAGAGAACTTGTTTCCTTTTATGATACAATGAAATCCCTAACAAGGTAGTCCTAAATACTACTAGCCCGACATAAAATATGTAGAGAACATAGAGATGCACGAGGTGAGTAGAAGAACATAATTCTATTATGTACAAGGATGAATCTAGATTCAAAGGATTTTCCCATGGTTACAAATTTTTTTTTTAATAGAGCATAGAACTAACACATTATTTTAGGCATTAATTTGATAGAAAGACAACAATTTTCAAGTGCATTCTAATTTAATATCAAATTCTTCATTGTTGGCACACTTTAGCAATATAACTAAGCACCCATATCATTCTTATTACTTTCCTAAACTAGAAAGTATAAGTTTGTCTAATTTGTTAGTCACCATTTGTCACTTATTAATCTAGGTTAATGAATGCTTATTTATAATAATTAGATTAGATTTGCCTAGATCAACCTTAAGGAAACTTTATTTTCCTTTTGATTTTGATAAAATCATATAATCTAATATGTCTTAGTTTGTTCTGTAGGATTTCTAGGGTTTTTTAGATCTATTATTTTTATATAAACCTTATTTTTAATATTTTTTTTACATCCCTTTGTTTCAATAATTTTACATCATTATATCTTATTTTTCTAGAGTTTTGACCTTTATCATGTTATCTTTTTCATCCACTCTGCCCACCACTTGGCCACAGTATTAAGGTTTTTCTTCCAAATCTAATATATCAATATTATTTTTTATTTTTTGTTCTAAAGGCGTGCTTTTGGACTTTATTTTCTTATAATTTATTCATGCCATGAGATACTTGAGATCCTAATCTTTTATTGCAAATAAGTGCTTGTTTAAACCTTAACATGGCCTAAACCAATAAGAATGAAGTCTATTATGATGAGCTCATAATGAGAGCACTAAGGAGTATGATCATTATGCTCATGTTAACAATCAGCATTTCATAAAAGAATTGAATAGTTTTTCCAACACAAAAAATCCTAAATAACTAGTGGATATGTTTCATGGTGTGTTTATTAGAAAGTCATATGGATTGTATACTTTACAAGAAATTTGTTCCAATATAACTTCATTTATTGTTATTAATGCATATATTTCCACTCATAAGTTTCTACTATATATCGATCCTTTACCATTGCTAATAGTTTTCACCATTTAATACCTATCTCTTTTCTATTTATGCTCCTCTCTATAGCCTCACTCTCGGCTAGATCCATCTTGAGATACTTATTACCCAAATGATATACCATATGTACATGTCTCTTTCATCTACCACTACTAGGACTACCATTACCCACTAAGCCAAGACACTTGCATACCCAATGCTACATCCCATACTCTAAACACCCAATCCATCCCTTCATTCATCTTTCTTACCTCTCATGCCTACACTCACACAAACCCTAGTGGATCCCAATCCTTTTACTCATCATTCCTTCATGATCTAGGTAGTTTTACTATTTCATAAAATACATCAAATAGAAAAGAGACTAGATGTAAAGCTAAATGGACAAGATTATGATGAAATATCATATCCTAAACATTCACCTCTATCTTTTGATATTGTGACACATAGATTACCTATGTTTTATGTGGTACCTCAATTTCTAGTATATGATGGAAAAGGTGACCTTAACACCCATCTAGGATCATATTTAACAACACGTGTAGATGTACTATATGAGGATAGGATATTAACATAGTTATTTTCATGTTTTAACTAATTATTCTATCAATTTGTTCTTTTCACTTCCTCAAGAATCTATACATTAATTTGGTAATATATGCTTTGTACTTCATGGTTACATATTTATGCTAGGGACATCATGCCACCCTCTCTAGTTACAACTTCATGGTTACATATTTACACTATGGGCAACATTCCTTCTCTCTCTAGTCAACCTTCATGGTCACATGTTTACATGCGAGGGATTCATTTCTTTCCCTTTATTTGTATCCCAAGTTCTCATAGTTATATCCCTAGCACATGTTCCTTATGCACTCTATTGTCAACCATCCTAATTTTCCATTTCATGCTTGTAATATTTATCCATGTACTTATTTTTGGCTCATCATATATCATTAATATATAAAATAATAAATGGACCACCTTCCTCAATTCATGCTCAAAGTTTACTTTACACCCATTTGGAATGTTGTATTGTTCCAAACTATTGAAATTTAAACTTTGGGGAGGATTAGCTTAGTTTTCATGTTCTAGCGTTGGCATCGAGTTTTCATGAAGTTTACAACTTTTAAAAGTTTCACCCTAATCTTCACATCCCACTTCCTTCATTTCTCACATACTATCAAACCCCATGTGTATATTTGTAACTTGTGCAAGTTGCATATGACTTCTGCTTCTTGTTTCCTTTGTTGCATACATACTTTTAGACCTCATGTACAAGTTTGAAATTTTTTCAAGTTGCATCTCAACCTTTTCTTCCTAATTCCTTTATTGCTCATGAACTTTCAGACCATGTGAAAGTTTTTAACTTTTACAAGTTGCTTCATAAATTTTTAATTTTTACCCTATTCCTTTCTTGCATAACTTCATACCTCATGAACATCTTTGCAACTCTTACATCCTTGATTTCTTTCTTCAACATTTTTCCATTCTACTTTTTACCTTCCCACTTGCAAAAAATTGGATCCCATGTACATATTTGTAAATCTTACATATTTTCTTCCTTTCTCCATCGCTCCACTTCTCATCTCAATTGTTCCTTGTAAAACCAAAATTTTCATGCAAAATTACAATTTTTACAAGTTGCATCCCAAGTTCCAGTTTTTAACAACTTGTCTTTATAAAATTTTCACTTCTTTTTGCAAACTACTTTCTAACTCCACCATTTTGTAGCTCCCTCATTCTTCCATACGTATGCCTTACATAATTTTGACCCTTCCCTGTAAGTTGTAATTTAATGTATTCCATATTTTAATCCCCACCAATTTTCCATAGTAGATTTCCTAGCCTCTATTGAAATTTTCAAACCCTAATTATGTATACCTTGGAGTTCTACTATATGAATAAATGTGCATGGGTGACATTGATATAATTAATGAAAACCACAATTTTAGGCCTATAAAATAGTACCTAGTGACTTTGAAGGTGAATGGATGTTTTGTTTTCCCTGAGGTATCTATCAAAACATTCAAGGGAGATTTACTATGATGATGGTATTGATAAGTTGTAAGCATTGACTATTTAAGGGACCCCTATGACCCCACCCAAGGAGATGAATGTGATGTAAATGAAATGTAATATACACAAGGATGTAATATTCTCAATGGATCAGTCTTTGAGATAACTATTTGATTGTATTTGTCTTGGGTTGTTTTAAGGCATCTATCCATGCAAGTTAGGTTTGTAAGAGAAAATAACATACTTTGAAAATAATAAAAATACCAGTCAATTAAATATGTATTTGTAACTAAATCTCTCCATGGAAAATTGTATCTACTTAGAAGAATCCTTGAACCTACTTGTGGGATCCCTCTTGCCATATTTGTTGTCATGATTCTAGTAGGAGTTAGATGAATGTGTACAAAAGTTTTCTAATGCATTGCAAAATTTTTGTAATGATCTTCTCATATTTCATATGGGTTGTTATTATTATGAGATGGATCGCATGTTTAGCTACAAAGGGAATTTATTTATGAGTTTTGTGTGTATGCAAATTCGGTTCCAATTATAATGTACATGTGTGCTCTCTTCTTCCTTGCAAGTTATGAATCTATTTCTTGATGGAGTAGGTGGCAATCTAGAAGGTGAAAGACTAAACATATTCCCCATTATAATATATTTTATTCTCATTATCTTTGAGGTAGATTTAAGTTCTACCACACTTGTATAATCTAGTAATGCAATTCATAACATATTTTTGTTGTACTAAAATTGATAAATCCTTTATGAATTGTATATGTATGCTATCATTTCTTGTACATACGTATGGGAATAGTATTATTTTAGAGTTCACAATGCATTGAGAATGATTTTTGGGACTTTCAATTTATTCCTTCATTTTTCTTTAATTATCATATCTTGAAGACCTCAAGGAAAACCCCTTGGCCTAGCAAAGCCTAAAGTAAGAGTTAACTTCCATATTATTTGGTTGATTGTTGTCCTTGACCAATCATAGGCTAAAAGCCTTCAACCTTAAGTTGGAATCCTTGGGACTTAAGGTATAGTTTATCTTATACAAATTAAGGTTTCACAACTTTGAGAGCTAACACACTAGGGGCATTATGCTTCCTACATCTTGTTTCCATCTACACCCACTAGAAAATTATTTCCTTGCCCACACAATTGTGTGTTTGTGCTCTTTAATACCACATTGGGGGCATATGTTGCTCTAGTTCCTTTTGTACTTATATAAGTGCTTTTAGTCATTGAGGGCCACATCATCATCTTTGTATTTCCCATGTTCAAGGAATCATTACCTTCTAGATCCTATCTCCATCTCATTTACATGCTTATCACACTTTACCATTTTAGATGTTACACGTATTCATTATTACTATTACTTTTTGTAGTTACATGCTCACATTATTATCTATAAATTTTATTTGCTTTCATGTTTATTTTTCCCTCTCCTTTAATTCCTTGAATCCCTCAAATATAATTAAATTTAAGGGGACATATATTGTCACTAACATTCCTATATTGTCTTTAGGTACTAAAATATGCTACAAAGACTTATTACCATGACTAGATATAATATTATCACATAACATGCCTTGTGCTTCATATGCCTCGTCATCCCATGGATTCTATTCCAAACATGTCATCATTTTACAAACTAGCAGAATTCCCTAACTTTACTCATTTCATGTTCTTATTTCTTAGACAGATACTAAGTTCCTATTTTGTACTTAATTTTTTCTTGAGAGATAGAAACTACTCATTTTACAATTTTCTCTATACTGTAAGCTCCTATGGAGAGAGCATACCAAAGGACACACTTACATAATGATGCATTGTAAGGACCATTACATTATATGGAACCCTCCTTCATATCCTTCAATTTATGAATATTTACCTTACACATGCATGTTTTTGAATGTTCCATGATTGTAGGGTGTGACCCAATTTTCGTCGAGTTGTCCCCTTTCTTCTCAAAATTCAAATTTGGTTTACTAGTCACCTTTATCTTCCCGCTTCAACTTGGTTGATCACATATTTGGTAAAATTTGATGCCATATGCTAATATTTGAAGATATTCAATGCATTCATTCTCATAATCAAGGGACATTCAAAATTTACAAGTCCTCTCCCATTTTAGATCACTCAAGGAGTAGTCAATAGTGAAACATTTTGATTTGGTGCACTAAAAGGAACAAATAATTTTCATAAATTATAAAGGGATTTCTAAACTTTGCTAGCCCTATAGATATTAGAAAACATAGAGAACATAAAGGATCACCAAATGATTGGAAGAACACAATTCCATTGTGCAAATGAATGAATCTAGCCTTACAAAACTAGTATGTGACTACAAACTTATCGTAGACCTACAAAATTGTGCTTTGAAATAGCACATAATTAACACAAATGTGATTTGATAGAAAGACAATATTTTCCAAGCATATCCCTATTTGATATTAGTACCTTCATTATTAGCACACTCTTCGATCATACAACTAAGTACCCCTGTCCTCTTCATTATTTTCTTAAAATAGCAAGTACACTCATCTAATTTATCAATCAAACCATCACTCATTAATCTAGAATAATTAGTGCTTTTTTATATGCATTTAATTATATCAGCTTAAATTAATCTTAAAAAATTTTATATTCCTTTTCAATAATAAAGTGACACATAAAAATTTAGAAATATATTTTACTTATCTATTAAAAATCTAATAAAACATTTTAAAACATCTATTTTAAATTATTACAATTAACATAAATTAAAAAATAAATTGTGTAGTTAAAATTAGAACTCCAAAACAAAAAAAATCCTCCCAAACAAGTAAAAACCCTAATTCTAAAAAAATATGTCTATATATATTATATATAATAAACAAGTTGTTGACTAGGGAATAACTCCCATAAATTAAACTTCAGGACCAAAAATTAGATTGGTGCCAAGGGCCAAAAAATCTAACATGCTTCCCCAATGTTTACAAATGTCTCCCTTAGACAATTGCTTAGATCCCACAAATAAATATCACACTTGTCTACACATATCACTATGATAGATCACACAAATTTTGGGCCATGTGTTACACCTTCCTATTCTTGTCTCTTTGTAGGATTACGAGAATGTTCGACCATGCTTTCTCATTGTTAGAAACAATAATATTTTCAAATTGATCTACCCCATGGTTTGTCAAAAAGTCTGTAGCTCTAATGGCCTCTCTATATACATGTCTAATTGAGAAGTCCCTTATACAATCCAAAATAGCAAAATTTGTTCTAACTTCAAGCCAAGCCTCTAATTGGGGATCTTCCAAGAGCATGTAGCATTAACACAAATCTGGGAGTTACCTTCAATATCCACAACTTTGATATTCTTTTGCTAGCACAATCTTGGCCCCTCTAGTAAGGCATCTAACTCAACCTCATTATTTTTGGACGAGTGGAGTTTCTTAGAAATAACCCAAATGAGTTTACCTTCATCATTTCATATTATACATCCAACCCTACCTAGACCCAGATTGATTACAGAGGCCCCATCCATATTTAATTTTAATCTTTCAAAAGGAGGTGCTAACCATTTGATTTCCACCTTATGCACCTTAGCCAAGCAAAAGGAAAAACCCAATGGGAGCTTGAGACCCGACCATTTCTTCATTATCCTATTGTCTTAGCTAGTGAACTCAGTTGCTTTATGTGAATTCATTCTAACTTTAAGTTAGATGTGCTTATAGATTCTGATTTTAGTTTTCTTTTGTAAATAAACCACTAGAATTTCCCTATCATTAAAATTTCATTGATTTCTTTCTTTTCATAAATGGAGTTCCACCTTAACTAATTATAACAATTCTCATTCAAAACATAAAATTGCTTACCCCACCTATTCTTAGTTTAATCATCATTATTTTATTTTTAAAATTAAAAAACTTGTATACATAAAATAAAATAAAAGACACATAATTATAAAATATAAAATAACTAAAATAGAAAACACCAAAATACTAAAATCCTAGAAAACAATAAAAATACAAACTGCAAGGCAAAAATGTTAGAAACTTGTAGCAATGTCTGAACTGCCACATTAAATACCTTTCAATGCATTGTAGAAAAACATAGCTTCTAAAGCCCGAAAAATGGCAAGTAAATTCTGGGTTACATTCTTAGCAGGGCCCTGAAAATAACAAGAAAAAAAGTTTCAGAAGGCAACTTTTCTGTCTTGAATTATTTGATTAATATGGGGTTGATCGAAGAAGATTACATAGAGCACCGTGCATATGCGAGAGTTGGACTGTTGGGCAATCCCAGCGATGTGTATTATGGGTGTACGCTTTCATTTGGCCTGGCGAATTTTTGGGCAACCGCCCGCCTCAGGCCATCACAATATCTCGTGATCGAGCCGCACCCATATCATGATTTGGTCCAATTTAACTCTCTCGATCACCTGGTGGGTACGCTTTCTTTTTTGGTTTTAAGATTCAAAGCTTTTAGAGTTTGTTTTTCCATGAGCACTCATTTGCAGATCTTCAGCTCAGAACTATTACCAGTGCATTACTCTGCCTATTTTCACTGTGCGCTATATTGTTTTTCTTGAATTCATATATGGCCGAAGCCTCTTATACACAATTGGTGTATATACGCTTGTATATATGCATAATTAGGGGTCTAAACATACATAAACATTGTGTAAACAAACATGCTGAAACACATTTAATTTGTACAAGAATATTAGAGTAAATGTACAGTGTATATGTGTATTAGTATGCAGATCAGTGCATATATACAATGTATATATGTGCATGCTTATATACATGTGCTCATCGATGTATATATACAGTGGATGCACATCAGTGTGCATACACATACAATGCTACGTATGTAATTGAATATGTCTCTATGTCTTACCTTACAGACTTGGTTGTATACACATATATGATAAGAACGATGATGATGGTAGACTGATTTCGAAATCCTCTAGACCAAATTAGTCCGTAGGTCACATTAAAGTGTTTACTCAATAGAATATATTGAGGAGACTACGTGCATTCAAGTACATATATACATATAGACTATATGCATGGAATATATATGCTTATTATATAGGCATGTATATACACATATAATAGTCTGTGTTGTTGGATATTTGTTTTATGCTTTACATGTTTTAGACCCTGTCACATCTAGTGGAATCAGGGGCTGTGCCTTAGCCATGGAATACGGGGGACCACAAAAAAATGTGGGCTGTTATAGGTAGTTTTTCAGTCTATGGTTTCTACAGTATATCCATTTGTATCGTAATACTGTAACACCCCAAATAGGTTAAAAACACTGATAATTTTCCTTTACTTACCAGTCCAAGTTAATAGATTACTCCATAATTATCATAATTCTGCTGTTCCAAGATTAATCATGTTACTTGATTCGCCAATCAACCAAACTCTGCTTATTGCCACTGGGAACCATACCAGATTCTTTTTCCTTTGGCCTTCAGCTCTAGAATGGTTTGTTAATAGACTTCCAGACGACCGTTAAGTTTTATTCGAGACTAATATTCCACATGGCATGCATGGATATTCTCCATTGATCCTAGGAAATTATGTTTAATACTTGGGTTTGGACAGAAAGATTAAGACCTGAAATAACATTTAATTAGGTTAAACTTTTAGACTTTACAATTGCTAGAGGACATTTCACAATGTTTTTCAGATTTAGGTTTCAGGAGAAAAGAATGTCTCCCAAGGCACAAATGCCCCTCTGAAAACCAGAGCGAACAATTTACTAAATCTAGTATAGAAGTTCGTCAAGTCTGAATTTCAACTCGTATTATTCTATCCTGCAATTGAACCCAAAATTCTATCTTCTGGGATTTATTTGGAAATTGACATCCATAGGGAATGGGAATAGAGTAAGTTGTTTAGACTGCGTGTGAATAGAAAACAAGTTTCATGATCCCACATAGAATAAGTTGACAAATGGCAACATCCCACTTCGAGTCCTCCTGGGAACTTAACTAACATTTAATTGGTTACACTGAGAATTTGGCTAAGGTGTAAAGGCTTAGAGGTCTGGACGTCAAAAGGGTCTTAATCATGATTTATAAGTTTATAACCTTTTTGGCTTCATTTTCTTTTGGAGCAACTTTTGAGGATTCTGTGAGGTAAAATGCATCAGAAAGTTTTTAGATGTGAAGTCTCTTGGAAATTGATTAATAGGGATTTGAGGTCCAGGTTTTTTAACTGCACCACTCAACAACCAGATTATGCTCTTCCACCTGGAACTACTATCCACGTGGCGCACTTTGAAGCCCACCTTCACAATCTGCCACTTTAGATTCAACACATGGCTACATTTGATTAAATCTAACAATTCTATGACTAAGATGTGCAGATTTAACATCTGGTTAAATTGGTTTTGAAATAGATTTTAGATCTAGTTTTCCTTAGATCACTTGAGGGACGGGAAGAGGGAAAAAGGTCTTTGAAACTACTTTGAACCCAAAAGTCACTTTTGATTAGTTTAACACTTTGAAAAATCTGGAAAGCTCACAGAAATTTAACTTCGAAAAATCTGGAAAGCTAATAGAAATTTTACTAAGGCAGAGGTCCCCTCTTTGTCTTCATTAAAACCCAAAATGGATTTCAACAAGAGATTTGAATACGACTAAGGTGAGGACTATATCACTTGGTTTGAATTATTAAAGATGCCTAAAAATGGCTCACCGGTCATTGGAACAACTTGGGATTGACTAAGCCAATATAAATCAATTATATGGTGTCACAGGGAAGCAACTTGGCTCAAGCATTAGAGAGATTGAGTTGCATCTAACTTTAGCATACTTTGGTGCACAATGGGTACAACCTCTGGGTCATCTAACATAATTGTGCTTTTGCGCAATTTTACACTTGGCTTGTGCTATGCAAATGGGCTGAGGCATGCATAGGGCATCCTTGTTGCACAGATCTTGCTTCTGACTATGTAATTCATGCAAGCAATTATAAGTGATAATGTTCAAACTTGTCATTTCCAGGCTAATTCATGCAAGTAAGCATAGGTGATTACGTCCAAACTTGTCATTTCCAGAGTAAGTCATGCAAGCAAGCATAAGTGATATCGTTCCAAACTTGTCATTTCCAGGACCCTTTTCAATATAATATTATTGCAACCAACACTTAATTAATTTACACTTCATGTGCATCTTGACTTACAAGCCTTAATTGCGTTCCTAGAAACTCTTCCAAGGATTTTAGAATGTAACATTTCAACAAGCTGATAATAAACCATATTATCTTGAGGATTTAAACTGGGATTTTATACAGTGATTCATAACTAGGAACACCTGTTCAAATTGAGCATATGAATTTATACAAGGACAAGAATACATTATTTAAACTTGTTATATGAATACGCTCTAATTAACATACAGCCAAGAGCTTCACAAGAATAATCATAAATCAGTTAATTAGATTATATCAATGAACTTTACACCAGATACAATGCGTGAATTCCCCACTCTATGACTGTGCATTCTTCTTCTATACAAGAATCTGAAAATCGTCCACAGAAGGCCAATAAGTTCTAATACCCATCTCTGCACCCACCTACAGTGTTCCCTGGGTTTTTGACTTTTCTATATATATATATATATATATAGTAGGCACAACATCTAATCACTCAAATCCATGGCAACAAAATATAATTCAAACAACTGAACCATGGAGTCAACGGGAAGTTGATGTCATTGAGTCAAGCATTGTGTGCTTTAATAAGAAGCTTTGGCTGGCCAAACAAAGTAGCAAGAATGTTTTTCCACTTGGTCACACTCAGAACAAGTATCTAGTTCCATAGGGTTATCAGCTTTCAGGTGATGCACACACTGTGACCTTTTTATATTCAAAATAAACATCCATTGACATATCTATCCTGACCCCCTTAGCCAACTCTGAAACACATCACCTCTCATTACTACAAATTGGAGACAACCTATTGATCTAGTCTGAGGCACACACACATAGACTTGGAGGTTTTTAATTGATTCCACCTAGTTACAGCTTAGGTGGTGTCATTCAGCTACAATTTAGGTGGTATTGTCCAGCTACAACTTAACTTCTTGGCTACAACCCAATGTTGGAGCTCTAGCGTCCAAATGGTGACATTGACAACTTGGCTCATCTGGTGGTGGTCACAACCTATCCCACTGAGGCCTCATAGCTGTACAAATTTTTCATATATTCCTTTGTGCCACATAGGACCTCAAGGTACTTAATTCACAAAGTGTCCATATCACCAATTTGCACATATGTTGACATAAGATTTATGGTTGGCTCATATACAAACCAAGACTCCTAAACTCAATGTTACATAATTGTTCTATGAGTTGTCTGTGCAGGGCATGATTGATACATTTTTGCATTATGAAAATGGCATTTCTTGCCAACTATGACTTAACTTGTATTCAGCAGTACAATGACTGTAGCATGCCAACTTTGCCTATGGCAGTACTTGTATACTAGACAAGTTGTCTAATATATCCTTGATTGTGGTTTTGACTATGAAGATGCAAAGATTTGCAACAAGGGATATGTATTTTGTAGATTTTATGATCATGATTCATCATTGGCCTATTACTTGGTTAGACTTATAGTTTGATGGGGGTTTGAGTGCAACACCCAACGATGTTGAGAGGCAATGCCCCTCATGGGGGTCTGGGGGAAGCTCCTCCATGATAGTTTTTTTAGATCAGAAATGTAATAAGCAGAAAATGCAACACATGAGACAATGAACACAACAAGATACGCTGGGAAAACCCTCCTACTCGAGGGAGAAAAACCCAACAAGAAATGATCTCTCTTATATATATATATATCAAATGAATAAGAGCAGCATTCTGCATACAAAATAATCAGGCCCTAAGCATGGCCGATTCTCATACAAAGAACTCAACCTACCTGGGAGAAAGTAAACTGCAAACACTTCTTCTTAAAATGCAAACACTTCTTCTTAAGATGACTGAAAACACTTCTTCTTAAAATGAATCTGCTATTGAAGAAACTCGACCTACTTGGGAGAAAGTAAACTGCTGCTTAATGGCGAACTCCTGCTGCTGCTAAGATGCGAGTTTTAGATGAATGAACTTCTGCTAGAGGTGTGAATTGCTGCTTATGGAAGATGTGAATTGAATGAATGAATTGATCTCCAAATGAGAGGACTTGATCCTCCTTAAATACAAAACCAAGAGAACTCCCTTCTAGGTCGGCTTTTAGAAGGAATATAAATATTATTTAATACATGAAGGCCAACCTGCCTCTAAAAAATAGCTCCCTAAGCTATAAAACACCAACACTCCCTCTTAGCTAGGGAGGTGTTTTCCAGATAACCTCGTCATGGAGTCTCTCAACATAACGCCCACAATGGCTACACCCATTTGTGGAAAATTCACATCTCAGTCTCAGAGATGTACAAGAGTTCATCACGGAGTCTCTCAACGTGATGTCGTCATGGAGTCTTTCAACATGACATCCGCAATGGCTACTCCCATATGTGGAAAGAAATACATGTACAAGTGTTCATCACGAAGTCTCTCAACGTGATGTCATCATGGCCTCAACATGACGTCCACAATGGCTACTCCCATGTGTGGAAAGAAACACAAGTACAAGGGTTCATCACAGAGTCTCTCAACGTGATGTCGTCATGGAGTCTTTCAACATGATGCCTCATCTCAGTCTCAGAGATGAACAAGGGCTTTCACCTCATATTTCTCCGTCTCAGAGAAATATACACTACAACAAATCTTCATGATGATGTGACTCCCTCTGAAGCTCCAAGTGCTTGCATCAACCTCCTAACCTCCTTGTCCAAGATTGCCTACAATGCTTGTTATAGAGGAATGGTTCCAACGCACACCTTCGACACTACTGACTTGCGAGAGTTCAGGACTATCCTTCTCGACCTCATCCCAAATCACCCTATTCTGAATAGGTTTGCGGAGCTACCAATGTTAAATCCAAATTGATTGTCTTGTGCAATTCTGTTTTCTGTAGTTGAAGAGGTCTTCCAAGGATTTTAGCACCTGGCCTTGCAACACAACAACCCACTTAGCTGACACCTTCACTTCTTCTTAGTGAGTCACAAAACTCCCTTTTGATCCCTGCCTCAGAGTTTGCAAAGAAATCCTCTGGAAGTGAACTCACCTCCATTGACTGATCTTAGAACCTTAATCCTTTTCCCGGACATGCTCTCAACTCGTGTCTTGAATTCTCAGAATTTAACTCCCTCTGAATGTCATTTCCTCCTCTTCGAAGAAACTGATCGCAATGAAAATCTAAATAGGTTCTCTGTTGTTTAGTGTCTTCATCTTTCTTAATCTTCTTAGTTGATGCAAACTCTCCATCCAAGGCTGACCCAACCTTGTGCCTTCGAGAGATGTCTCAAGTGAAGTTATGTGCCACCAACTCAGTCTCATGGCTGCAAGCTATGTCTCCATGTTTGTTCATTTCTCCCGCTGGCATGACTTCCTCACAGAATGCCTCAAGCTCTTCCTCCCTTTGAATTCATTAAGCCACTCTCATCATCCTTTTGCTCCTCAATCCATCCTGCACTTAGAGAGATTAATAATAGCTCATAAAATCAAACTACAAATGCAGCATGTAGTCATATAGCAAATATCATTAGATAGATCAATTAAAGGAATAATAGAACTTATCTTGTTGAAATCAGAATCTCCTTAAGTGCTGCACTTAAACCCTTTTTCAGGTCTGCTTTTATCTTTCCTTAGGATCTGCTCATATGTAGCATTTTATCTCCTTCAATTTGCTCAATATTCACACTAGATTGAAGGCACCTACAATCTGCTTCAGATCTGATGTATTCTCTTCACACATAGCCATCATCGAATATCCTAAACGTGAGGCTGCAGCAACAAACTATACATTCAACTCCTCACCGAAGGCACATAAGAGGCACATGCATTAACCTATAGGTCATGCAATCACAAAAACACGAAATCTGTAATGCTATCGGCCTCCACTATAAAATGACTCCTTTAGAAGCTTTATCGCCATAAATAATTCGACAGCTTCTCCTTCAGACTCACTCATAGCATATAACTTCTACAAACTCAACGAAGAAAGATGACTTCTGAAAAATCTCATTAAATCCTTCGCTTAGTTTATGTAAAATTCAGACCAAGGCGTCCATGGCTTCAATCCTCAGAAATCTGCAATGTTAGCTTAGACAAATCTGATCGGATTTCCTGAACCCGCTTTGATAACATGATAGTTTTTTTAGATCAGAAATGTAATAAGCAGAAAATGCAACACATGAGACAATGAACACAACAAGATACCCTGGGAAAACCCTCCTACTCAAGGTAGAAAATGTTAATGTTTTGATAGCTGCAGGAGGTATCTTCTTGTGTCAGAAGAATCTTCCTTAAATAAATTGTTGTGTCAGCTAGCCAACCTCATAAATTGTCTTATTCAACATGCAAGGTGTAACTGACATGAAGGAGAATCTGCATACTGACATGCATGAGAATCTCTGTTTGTATTCCTTAAATAGACTCATGAACTGCCACCTTGTGCATCTTCTTGTGGCTGCATATCTGCCTATATTTAGGTTGAAGTGTGGACTTGTTTTGTGACTTATTTTGTCTATAAAAACAAGTCACTTCTTCAAGAAGAAGTTGGATTATTTACAGTAGGTTATTATCCTTTGAAGAGCAGATTGGTCAGAAGTTTTCTGTATATTGGCATCTAGGAGAGGTGTTGAGACTTGTAAGCTGATTTATTGGCATCTAGGAGAGGTGCTATTATTCAGTGGGTCATGTTGTAAGCTGATTGCTGCTGTTTCATTCAATATACAAGAGACATATTTGAGGCTGGGTTTTTCTCCCTCATGAGGAGGGTTTTCCCAGGATATATGCTGTGTTCTATTGTTCATGTCTTCATGTGTTTGTGTTGCATTTTCTGCTTTCTGTTAAATCTGGTCCTAACATTAACATGGTATCAGAGCGGGTTTTTTGAAAAGACCTGATCAGATTTGGGTTGACTAAGCCTATTGCTGATTGTGTAAATCAAGACATCAAGTCTATTGTATCTTGGCCACTAGCTGTTGTGTTTGATGTGAGTTAAGTAGGTTATAGTCACTTCAAGAAGGATAGACGTTTGAGCCTGTGCAGTTGCATATTCACTATGAGTTGGTATGGTTGCTGATTATAGAGCATCATCATAAATATATTTGGCATAGGACTTCTCCCCAGGAGATACGTGAGAAGGAATTGTTGTTTTAAGCAAAGTCAGCATTCAGGAGCAGAATTAATGCTCATATGAGCAGACCTAAAGGAAAGATAAGTATTTCCTGTTTGAATAATATTCATGAATTTTTATGTAGTTATTAATTCATGCTATAACATTGGGATAGTGAATCTTGTATGCTTCTAGCATTAATATTTCTTTGGGGTAGTTTAAACTATTAGTAATCTCTCTCTAAATGCTTCCAGGATGGATCGAGGAGCAAGAGGGTGATGAGAGATTTCCTAGAGAAGAAGAACTTGAGTCATCCTGTAAGGAACTCATGCCAACTGGAGAAATGATCAAGCATAGAGTCATAGCTTGTAGCCATGGGACTGAGTTGGTGGCTGAAGACATCTCTCGAAGAGGAGAAACCTATTCAGGTTATCTTTGAGATCAGTTTCTTCGAAGAGGAGGAATTTACATTCAGAGGGAGTTTGACAATTCATCAGAAGCAACCTTGGACGAGGAGGTTAGAAGGTTGATGCAAGTACTTGGAGCTTCAGAGGGAGCTTCATCATCATGGAGATCTATTGTTAATGCATTTTCCTTTGAGACGGAGGAATTTGAGGTGAAAGCCCTTGTTAATGCATTTTCCTCTGAGACGGAGGAATTTGAGGTGAAAGCCCTTGTTAATGCATTTTCCTTGAGACGAGGAATTTGAGGTATCAGCCCTTGTTAATGCATTTCTCTCTGCGAGAGAGATTTGAGGTATTAGCCCTTGTTAATGCATTTTCTCAAGCCCTTGTTAATGCATCTTTCTCTGTGAGAGAAATTTGAGGTGTAAGCCCTTGATAATGCATTTTTCTCTGTGAGAGAAATTTGAGGTGTAAGCCCTTGTTAGTGCATTTTTCTGCGAGAGAAATTTGAGGTAAAAGCCCTTGTTCTATTCTCTTGGAGTAGCCATGGTGGATGTCATGATGAGATGACATCACGTTGAGTGATTCCGTGATGGACACTTGTGCACATATGTTTTGATGACATGGATATTTGAAAAGATACCTCCCTAGCTAAGAGGGAGTGTTAATGTTTTGGTAGCTGCAGGAGGTATCTTCTTGTGTCAGAAGAATCTTCCTTAAATAAATTGTTGTGTCAGCTGGCCAACCTCATAAATTGTCTTATTCAACATGCAAGGTGTAACTGACATGCAGGAGAATCTGCATACTGACATGCATGAGAATCTCTGTTTGTATTCCTTAAATAGACTCATGAACTGCCACCTTGTGCATCTTCTTGTGGCTGCATATCTGCCTATATTTAGGTTGAAGTGTGGACTTGTTTTGTGACTTATTTTGTCTATAAAAACAAGTCACTTCTTCAAGAAGAAGTTGGATTATTTACAGCAGGTTATTATCCTTTGAAGAGCAGATTGGTCAGAAGTTTTCTGTATATTGGCATCTAGGAGAGGTGTTGAGACTTGTAAGCTGATTTATTGGCATCTAGGAGAGGTGCTATTATTCAGTGGGTCATGTTGTAAGCTGATTGCTGCTGTTTCATTCAATATACAAGAGACATATTTGAGGCTGGGTTTTTCTCCCTCATGAAGAGGGTTTTCCCAGGATATATGCTGTGTTCTATTGTTCATGTCTTCATGTGTTTGTGTTGCATTTTCTGCTTTCTGTTAAATCTGGTCCTAACATTAACAGAAAAACCCAGCAAGAAATGATCTCTCTTATATATATATCAAATGAATAAGAACAACATTCTGCATACAAAATAATCAGGCCCTAAGCATGGCCGATTCTCATACAAAGAGATATATTACTTCTCCTTAAGATGACTGAAAACACTTCTTAAAATGAATCTGCTGTTGAAGAAACTTGACTTACTTGGGAGAAAGTAAACTGCTGCTTAATGGCGAACTCCTGCTGCTGCTAAGATGCGAGTTTTAGATGAATGAACTTTTGCTAGAGGTGCGAATTGCTGCTTATGGAAGATGTGAATTGAATGAATGAATTGATCTCCAAATGAGAGGACTTGATCCTCCTTAAATACAAAACCAAGAGAACTCCCTTCCAGGTCGGCTTTTAGAAGGAATATAAATATTATTTAATACATGAAGGCCGACCTGCCTCTAAAAAATAGCTCCCTAAGCTATAAAACACCAACACCCCATTGGGATCAAGGGGCAGCCCAAATAAAGACCTTCAAAATCACAAACCTTCATGGCACACACCATTTTCATGTTTTTTTGTAAATACTAGATGGGCATGTCATAAACCAAACAAGCATTGAGAGTTGTAATTTTTAAAAAAAAAGTAACTAAAATGGCCGAGTCTACCCTGTGGGACTTGCCTAGAATTGGTGAGTCTGACGAGTCTCCCAGACTAAGTGAGTTTGATGAGTTCTTAGCAATTGAGTCTCCCAAACTTGTCGAGGGTCACTCACCTCGGGACTCAACAAGTCTAGGCAAGTCCTGGCGTTTCTTGTTACGTTGATGTACATACTCATGGTTGACACATGTACATGGATCATACTTGTAGGTATATTCACACGCGAATAAATATTTGAACTATAAACATGTCCATATTTAGACATTAATGCATAGATATAAACTAGACACTTGTATATGCTCATTTATATAGAAAGACATTGTAATATAAGACCCCAATTTTTTTTTTTTCTGTTTTCCCACTTGCTGATTGTGTTTTTTGAGATGTTTTGCATTGAGTTTTCATGTGCCAATCATGCATAGAACTTGCATAAAGTATAAATTATAGAGAACATAAATAGGAGTAAATGCACTAAGAAAGATAAATTTTCAGAGCTTCCAATAATCAGTTCTTAATGACAGAAAATTACTGTTCATTACAACTCAGTTTCAAACTCAGAATACAAGTAATTTCAGACCTGAAATAAGCTCCTTAACAGCAGATTGTAACCTCTTCATTGCCTCATCCAACACACATGGAAAGGGGTTTCAAGCTCGATGCAATGCTGAGCCAATGACGTCCTCCAAATAGCTCCCAAAAGACTGAAACTCCCTCACAAATATGCCGACCAGAATAGAGATAAACACCCAGAGTAAAGCGCTTACAGCAGAGGGGCGATCTGGCCTAATAAATCCAAGGCTTCGTCAAAAAATGCAAAATAATACTTGTTGATGGTGCCAAGGGAAGAGATTTCCATAGAACTAATACCCATATTGAAAACCTAATCCATTTCAGAGATATGAGCAAATATTCATGTTCAGGTCCAGATATTGAAGTGCCCAGAAAATGATTAAAAACACACCAAAACTCCTATAAATCCACTCCAAATTGAAAGGATGCAATCTCAAGCCAAAACCCAATTGAAACTCCTCAAAAATGCTGAAATATTTTCATTTCTAATAACTGAAATCTGCAACTTGAAGCTCCGATGTGATTTCTGGGTGAAACTACTCCTCCACCGGCTAGGGTAGGTGTTGCACTACCGAAACCAGTCCAAGATGTCAAGGGTTTTCGTCCTCAACACTCACTTTCAGACCTTCTGGCAAAAAACTAGCAGCATCTCCTTATGTAACCAAATTCATCCATAGCAAATGAGGTTTCAAAATGAACTTTTAAAAGCTCAATCACAAATTAGGGCGGCCTCAAGTCTAAAACCCTAAACCCTTTTCAAAACCACGCCTCATGTAAAAAGCTTTATGATTTTATTTTAATTTTTGCCTTCAACCTTTGCCTAGGCGTCCATCTCCTATTTAGCATTCAGAAACGTTTCTGCTGCTTTAAAAACAACTTTAAGTCATTACCTTAGGCGCCCTTGGTACCTTTTTATGTCCCCTTTTCCCTCAACTTAAAAATATAAAGTCACTTTATATTTAATCCAATTTCGAAGGGAAAACAAATATTAAAACATTTCAACCTTAGCAACTGATGCCAAAACTGAGAATATGCTGCTAAGATAACCCTGACCAAGTCCAGCTTACCCAAAATAGACTTACTATTTTTAGAAAGTACTAAAAATAGTAAGTAGTACCCAAGACTCAAGCTGGAGAGATACTGATATGCTCAAAAGGGCTCCCTGAAGATTGAAGCTTAGTACTGAACCCCCTGCTAAAAATAGGAAGTACTCCAAAATACTGAAAACCCAACACCAAAAACCGGAATTGAGTTCCCTTACTAGAACCATTTAGCCTACAGGAACTCTGGAATAGGCTAAAGGTCGTGTGCACTGCTCAGAGGCTAGGACGGGACATTACACATATACAATCTATGTATTGAAACAGGGGTGTGTATATACCCATATGTGTATGGTTTGTGTATATACATGTGCTTGTGTGAACTCACATGCTTATGGTCTATGTATCTTTGTGCCACATTTATATAGCCTATATATATACACATGGCTATGTATGTGCTTGCATGGTTAAAAAATTTGGCAAGCAAGGCTTGGTGAGTCACTTGCTTGAAACTCACTAAAGGGTTTTAAGAAAGTACTCTCTAAGTAGCTTGCAATCACCTATGAGTCAATATTAAAAACTTCCTTGTTGGTGGAAGAAAACAAGCACCAGGCATAAAAACACAAAGAACTTTTATTTTTTTTCATTTTCTTATTTATGCTATTTGTGTTTCCACTTTCAGCTCTTTGACAACATTTCATTGATTTACTAATGATTTGTTAAAAACAATAAAATTATAAAAAATGATATGCCCCATGAAGTTCCTTGTGGCCTTGACCTATATCCTCTTGGACCTCGTGAGGAGTGCTCTCCCTCAACCTGGCTGGGTGCTGCTGTCTCCAAATCCTCCCTTTGGTGTTTTAAAAAGAAAAAAAATATAAATTGTTTTGGGCTTTGCTTGATGGAAAGTCTGGCTTGGAATAACAAAAACATCATGCTTTCTTTGTTTTTATGAATATTTTAGCATTTTTTAGCTTCCTGGATTTTTCCCAGGTCCCATTTATACTTTTGGTTTGCCAAGTGAATCTGTATTCCAAGTAATGCTACTATGGTCAAAATTGATTTATGTGTTCTCTAAATTCATTCTTTATGCTTCATGTGCATTATATAAGTTTACTTCACAAATCCATGTATTTTTTTATAATATGCTGAGTCTCAAGTCTGAATCAAAATTTAGGCTTGTGGAGTTTTACCCAAGAAGAGTTTTCGACCAATGTGTGCATGCATTCATGTATAATCTGTGTGTTTACAGAATATGTGTATATATATTATATTTGTGGGAGAATGTGAATATGATTTCTAAGAAAAAGTTAATTCAGCTGGTATAACTTAAATTTGTATCATGTTGGAATCTGAAAGCATAACTGAAAAATGCCTTGTCTGTAGGTCACTAGGGTGGAAAATGAAGGCTATTATGGCGGGGTAAGGCTGCTTATGGCAACTTGCAAGATGTTCTTCCGTTATTGCATTGATCACAAGATTGATCTAAAGGGTGACAATTTCACTTTGTCTTATGACACCAATATTCCTCGACAGGTATTTGAATTTATGTCATACTAACTCTGTAAGAGCAATATCTATGTTAAATAAAACACACAAAAGTTTGAAAGCACATGGATTTTATTTTCTATCTTCAATTCTAATTGCACTGCTAAGTTAGGCTTCACTGTTTATCTAATTTTGCACAGATTGAATTTCATTTATGATGTTTATACCTTGATCCTCACATATGGAGATCTATAGTTAGGACAGAAGTACAACTGAGAATGCACTGGCTCTGTTTCCTGTAGGTGTATCACACCATGGATTCAGATGCATCTTTTAATCTGATTGTTGGAATTGTTGTTTTTTTCATCTGTAATACCTGGGATAATGTCTTACATAGTGAGATTTATAATTGATTTAGTAACCATCCCTTTTTAGGATAGTTGAGTATTATTATGCAGTATTTTCCGACATATGTTAAGTCAAAATTATACATACATAGATTCCCTGTCTCTTAGTGCCAAGGTTCAGATTTTAGCTTTTCTAGCCTTTGTAGAGCAAGATTTTCCGTGAAACTGTAATTTTGAGCTGATGTAACTCTCTTGTTATCGGGTGTAATATAAGATGCAATTCTTCAGTAACAAAAAAAAGGTAACTTTTGCTTGAAGGCATTGAGGCTTCCTTCTAGCTCTTCTTGATTGGAATTGCACCTTGTTTCTCAAGAACCCATAGGCTTATATCTCACAAAATAAAATTGCCGCACCTGAAAGGCAGCACCAGTTGAGTGGACTCATGACTGATTTGAGCCATAATGGATAATGCTTAAGATAATCACTAGTTAAAGTCACAATTTGACCCTGCTCATTGCCTTCAGACCTTAAAGATAAGGATAATAAGGTTGATGTCAATACCTATATTGCAATCATGATCTGTCTACATAACCCAAAATAATGCACATGCATCATCATATTATGTAGCATCTAGTAATTAGATTCTTCAGCAAGGATTGTACAATATGTTGTACATATTGGTGTGAAACATCATATAGATTTGATATACTTTCAGCCTGAAGAAAAATAATAACTACTATGATCCATAATCAGCTATCCTATAAATAAACACAGTCCATTCCCATGCATACTTTACAATAAAAACAACTAGATTCTTATATTAATTCCAACATTTCTTAAAATTTTTTCTAAGAAAAAACAACTATGGAATAAATTGAACAGAAACCGAGAACTCCCGATTTTTTGTGTATTTAAAAACAACTATGAATGTGTACAGAACTGACATTCAAGAAATTTTGAATCCACACATAAGACATTAGTTAAGCAGAGAAACCCTCGTAGGGGTAGAAAAGTTCACAATGAAAATTCTAGAAATGCTTGTATTTATTTTGGAACATTTTGTAGTGGAAAAAAATATACGATTTTATTTTGGAACACTTTGTGGCGGAATATGATTTCACATTGGAACAATCACACTTCGATTTTTCATTAACAGAAAAGACTACAGTGGTTTCCTCAGTTTCTGATTCCTCTGATCTTTCATAAATAGCTTTAGAGGATAATTTAACATTCGTTTTTCTTCAATTTCCTGGTCTGTTAATTGAAGATGAATCAATTATACTGATTAGTCTTCCCCTGATATTGTGGTGCTGACGGGATGCTCTGACTCACGCCCTAGTTACTTATGGTTTCATCGCTCAATAATAAATGTAACCTCGTTGATGGTGTGGCCCCTTGACTCTGCTCATCAGTGCAAAAGGAGCAAGGAACAGGTGCTGAGCCCTTGATACTGCAAAGGGGGTATAGGAAAGGATGTCTTAGTTGGGGTGGTGTGCACCAAAGAGGCATCTATGTTGATCAAATCTGCTGTCTGACCCCACTCAACCCCCTTATTTTTGCTTGTTCCTTTTTCAGCTGATCCATTCTGGGTCATTTTAGCAGGCAGGGTGGGTCCTGTTGGCAGTTTGTAACAATTGTTCCTCTCAAACATGCATGTGCCTAACTTCTGGAGACTACTTTACTTGGAGGGCCATAATCTCTTATTACGTTATTTGTTTCTCAGAATCGACTATTTGCATATTTCTTGTGGGAACTAACTCTGTTCTGCTATTTTGGTTTCTTATCATTTGCTAGAATAGTTTTATTTGTTCTTTTTCTTGTACTAGGTTTTGGGTAGCCTCAGTTTATTTCTGAATCTAATAGAAACTGGAAATGAGATGGTTAGAGTAGCTTAGCTCTATTTTATCACTTTGGAGTTGTGGATGGTTGATTCTTTGATGTAGATTGCCATTGACTATTGAAATCCAACTTCAAAAGTTGAATTAGCATCATTTGACCTATTACAGATATTGCTCAAAATTCTTGCTTTGCTTTTGGATAGGGTGGTGCCCATGGTCTGATCCTTTGGGTATGGTTTCAACCATTGCTCTTCTGCTCCTTGGTACCTGTGCACTTGCACTTTCACCTACATTTGAAACTTGGTAGTGTTGAGAAGCACCTTGAGGTAATTGTTATAGATAGAGGAAAGTCTTTGGACTTACTTGATAGCAAGATGGGAAGACATACCGCACAAAGATGCAAGATGCCCAGATGATAAATTGTAAGTATAGTATCTTCTTATGCAAGTGCTAATGCAAGCCCCAGGTCTCAATATGATATGATGTGAACAAGTTTAGTGTGACCTAGGGCTTGTCTTTAAATACAAGATCCTTAGTGTTCAATTCAAAGTATTTGGCATACATGCCGGTGAGTAATGTTCAGATTATCTAAAAGGGTCAGCTTGAGAAAGCAGGAAAAGAGATTTTGAATTAGAAGGACAAGGTTGTAGGGATGATCTTGTGTGGGTGACAGATTTGTGCTTGCAGTCAAGTCTATGACATAGGAATGATTATAGAGAGTGGGCCTAGACCGTTTGGGGCTTGGATAGGTTGATGGCTGATAGGCTTCAGGTTTTGTGTCAGCTTATGCATAGAATAGGACACATCAAGCATTAGGATGTTGCACTTTTCGCCTATACATATTGACCAAACTTTGGTGTGTGTGAGCTACATGAAAACAGTAGATGAAATAAGCACACAGATTCAAGGTTACATGGTAGGATGATGTATTGTGATTTTCTTTGTGCTTTGTCAGGGCAACATATCCAAACCTACATACACAACTCCACATTAGTAGCATAAAATATAATCATCAATATTTGTGTTTTATTGTGTGAAATTCATCAAGTACAAAAGAGCAGCAATATGTCAAGTTCAAGTTTGGGATGGAGTCATATGGACGCCTTTGAGTTAACCCCCATAAAACCATTTAAAAGTTTGATGCAAACAAAAACACATACCCATCTACAAACTCATGCAAGACTCATCAAGGTTGAACAGAGGAAAAAATTAATTTAAAATTGAGAACCTCTTACATTCACATTACAAACTTATTCAATACATTACAGACTCAAATCTGCATAAACTACTCTTCCTGTAGCTTTTCTTTTGCTGCCCCAAACTCTCTCTAAAGCTTCTTCTTCTTGCTGCTTAAACCTTCATGCCACTCTTCCAAAATTTTCTGCACCCGTCTCTTGAACTCCACGCTATTGTGTAATCACAGATTGCTGCCCTCTATTGTTGTCCTCTATCTATTCATGCTACTGCACAGCCCCATCAATGGGTTGCCTTCCCCAACACCTCCCTCTATCTCCTTTCTCCTTTTTTTGCTGCTGTTTTAATTTGCTAATGAAAAAAATCTGAAAATGGCAGCTACCTCCCATTTTCTACGCCCCCACTACTCCCTCTCTCTTTCCACATTATCTCCGCTTCCTTTTTATTTTACTCTCCATGCTCTTTCACAATTTCTCCCAACTCCTACGCAGCCCACTCTCTCCCTTTTTCTTGTTGCCTCCTTGCATTTTTAACTTCCCTCAGACTTTTCCTAGCACCACCACACTCCAACACAGCTCCATAAAAAGTTTTTAAGAGACTGAAATTAAGAGCCCAACATGTGGGCAGCTTTTCCCTCACTCTCATGCCTCTTTCCCTCTTTTTCCCTTCTCCTACTATGCCCCTCATGTTTACTATGCCACCTAACATTAGCTAAGAATAGTAGAAATCTGCCTTAAATGATTTTAAAATCCAAACTTTTAAATAGTGTTCACCACCTCTTTAGAGCCACATCCACACATGCTACGCAGGCATTTACATTTGAATTAAATATGCCTTTTTAATCATAACATACAACTTTTAAATAAGATGCCATGTAGGTATGAAATGCATCAAGGGTATAATTTAACAAGATTTCTGATTTATGTCCATTTAAATTCACACAAATCAATTTGGAGAAGGATTATAGTTTTACCATTGAGACATAATTTCACCGAAAAATGACTTTTTACATATCTTCATCCCAAAAGCTCCTCTTTGCACAAAATCTGGTGAGTATGCTTAGAATGATCCTATGAAGCTTCCCACAAAAGGATTTTGCTCCAGTATTTAAAAATCTTGAAAATTAATTGTTTCCGTGGCCATCTAGGATAAAATTTCTGATTTTAAATTGTCCCAATCTGTGAGGAGTTTGGTTAGGAAACCTTCACCACGTTGTGCACAATTCATCCAATAATATATCTTCCAAAGGATTTCAACCCAGCTCTTATAGATTTCTAGAAACAATTGTTTCCGTAAAATTGCCTGCGGGAGCTTTAAAACTGCAATAGAGCAAAAACTCAAATTTTGAAAATTAAATCTCACATGAGAGGTTTCTCAATGCCAAGAAATGCCTGAAAAAACCACAACACACCAAAAATGAGAAAATAAAAAGAAAATATTTTCGGGCGATGCAGGATTGCCTGTGGACCCGAATGCTCTTTCATCAAACACACCGGGTAAGTTGAAATGTTCCATGAGCTGAAAACTCATGAACATTTGGATGAGCTTGGGATGGTGATCCCATGCTTGTTCTTGATCCATATGTCTTCTTTGTCCTCATACTCCTTTTCTTCACTTCATTTCAAACTTTTGCAGCTCCCTCTTGTTTCATCTTCTCTTTGCTTTTTTGGTGTTTTCTACCTGCACATTGTAAGATTTCATTGCTCACCTTCTTCTGTAAATCTGATTTACATTCTTTATGAGACTTGACCATGTCTACAACCAATGATCTCTGCTCTTCCATCTTAGTATCACTACTATTCTTATGTACATCCCTTGTACATCTATTCTCAAGAGCCTTCTTCAAACTATTTCCAACCTCTGATGCGACCTTTACCTCTGGTTTTTTTGACCTGCAACAATTCATAGGACTGCTGCCCTACACCCCCTTCTCTTTCTCCTCCAATGAACTCAAAGTATACTTCTGCCCATCTTTCACAATGGTGTACAAATTCTCTCTACAATTATAGATAGCTTTTCGATCAAATTGCCAAGGCCTTCCTAACAAAACATGACATGCACTCATAGACATAATATCACATAAAACTTCATCTTTATAAGGACCAATATGCAAATTTACCAAGCATTGCTCTTTCACCTCTAACTCATGATCTTCTTGCAGCCAACTTACTTTATAGGGATTAGGATGCTTAATCCTCTTCAATCCTAGTTTTTCTACCATCTCCTCAGAAACCAAGTTATTTGTACTACCACTGTCTACAATAACCTTACAACACTTACCTCCTGATTTGCATACGGTACGAAAGAGACTCATTCTTTGAGATGGTCCATTCTCCTCTTTTCTTGGATTCACCAACACTCTCGTAAACATAAGGGATTCTCCATGCTCTAGTTCTACCACCTCCTTTGGTGATGTTACACTCTCCTTGTCTTCTTGCACCATGTGATTTCTTGCTGCACCTCTCTTACTGGTTTCTTGGTGTATTTATGGACACTCAAAAGCTCTATGTCCAACTTCCCCACACTAGAAACACTTGCCCAAGAACTCTCTGCTATTGCTGCCACGTCCTCTTGTTGAATTCCCTTTTCCTTGTGCTCCTTTGTCCATTTCGAGCTTGTTTTTTCTTCAAAAGTTTGCTTTCCTTTGTGGCTGCTTGGTTGTCCTCTTTCTGTTGCTATCTTTCCCTTTCCTCTTGAATTATTTTGTTGCCTTCTAATTACCTTTTCCTTTGCTTTCAAAGCATGCTGGTAAGCCTCTTCAACAATAGAAATCTTCAACATACTCATCTCATCCTGGATATTGAATCTGAGTCCATTTATATATCTAGTCACCTTCTCTCTATCCATTTCATGATGTCCTGATTTAATCACCATCTTGTAAAATTCCTCTGTATACTTCTTCACACTCGTGTCTTTCTATTTTAAATTTTGAAGCTTTTTGAACAGCTCCAACTCATAATCTTCTGGAATAAACTTTGTCTTCAATCTAGCAACCATTTGTCTCCAACATGTTATTTTCATCTCACCATTCTCTACTCTTTCCTTCTACAACTCTTTCCACCACAATGTAGCATGCCCTTTAAGCTTTGTTTGTGCCAACCTTACCCTCTGTGGGTCTCTAATATTTTCAAACTCAAAATAATCTTCCAACTCTCCAATCCAATTTATTAGATTATCAGGATTCAATGTGCCTAAAAAATTAGGGACATCCATTTTATGGCCTCTATTGATTTGGGCTATTGCTCTCAGAAATCTTTCTTCTCCTTCATCTATTGGCTCACCAATTTCTCTCTTAGGCTCATCTACAACTTCCTCATCTTCAGCATGTGCATCTTCAAGCTCTAGATTTCTCCCCAAACCTGCAGCTATATTTCTTAGCTCATTACTCATTTCATTGCGAAAGTCTTCTAGCATTTGCTCTACTCTTCTAGGTGTTATCCTTCTCGGAGGCATCTCGAAATCCTCTCAACCTCTTCTCTTGTGAAGCTATTGTCTTCACAGCTCTCCACAGCTATAGGACTCCACACACCTGCAACAATCTCTGGAGCTTTGAAACAATTTCAATCCTCACCCTCAGATCTTGGCATAAGCTGCCTCACATTTCAGCGCTCTGCTTATGCACTCAGAACCTCTAGCTCTGATACCATTTGATACAAACAAAAATACATACCCATCTACAAACTCATGCAACACTCAAGGTTGAATAGAGGAAAAAAATTAATTTAAAATTGAGAACCTCTTACATTCACATTACAAACTTATTCAATACATTACAGACTCAAATCTGCATAAACTACTCTTCCTGTAGCTTTTCTTTCACTGCCCCAAACTCTTCCTGAAGCTTCTTCTTCCTGCTGCTTAAACCTTCATGCCTCTCTTCCAAAATTTTCTGCACCTCTCTCTTGAACTCCATGCTATTGTGTAATCACAAATTGCTGCCCTCTATTGTTGTCCTCTATCTATTCATGCTACTGCACAGCCCCATCAATGGGTTGCCTTCCCCAACACCTCCCTCTATCTCCTTCCTCTTTTTTTGCTGCTGTTTTAATTTGCTAATAAAAAAAATCTGAAAATGGCAGCTACCTACCATTTTCTATGCCCCCACTACTCCCCCTCTCTTT
Organism: Sequoia sempervirens; assembly: GCA_007258455.2. NCBI lineage: Eukaryota > Viridiplantae > Streptophyta > Pinopsida > Cupressales > Cupressaceae > Sequoia > Sequoia sempervirens. The sequence continues at coordinate 227,694 of VDFB02319987.1, forward strand.
CCACATTATCTCCTCTTCCTTTTTATTTTACTCTCCATGCTCTGTCACAATTTCTCCCAACTCCTACGCAGCCCACTCTCTCCCTTTTTCTTGTTGCCTCCTTGCATTTTTAACTTCCCTCAGACTTTTCCTAGTTCCACCACACTCCAACACAGCTCCATAAAAAGTTTTTAAGAGACTAAAATTAAGAGCCCAACATGTGGGCAGCTTTTCCCTCACTCCCACGCCTCCTTCCCTTTTCTTCCCTTCTCCCACTATGCCCTCATGTTTAATATGCCACTTAGCATTAGCTAAGAATAGTAGAAATCTGCCTTAAATGATTTTAAAATCGAAACTTTTAAATAGCGTTCACCACCTCTTTAGAGCCACATCCACACATGCTACGTAGGTATTTACATTTGAATTAAATATGCCTTTTTAATCATAACGTACAACCTTTAAATAAGATGCCATGTAGGTATGAAATGCATCAAGGGTAAAATTTAACAAGATTTCTGATTTATGTCCATTTAAATTCACACAAATCAATTTGGAGAAGGATTACAATTTTACCAATGCGATATAATTTCACCAAAAAACGACTTTTTACATATCTTCATCCCAAAAGCTCCTATTTGCACAAAATTTGGTGAGTATGCTTAGAATGACCCTATAAAGCTTCCCACAAAAGGATTTTGCTCCAGTATTTAAAAATCTTGAAAATTAATTGTTTCCGTAGTTATCTAGGATAAAATTTCTGATTTTAAATTGTCCCAATTTGTGAGGAGTTTGGTCACGAAACCTTCACCATGTTGTGCACAATTCATCCAATAATATATCTTCTGAAGGATTTCAACCCAGCTCTTATAGATTTCTAGAAACAATTGTTTTCGTAAAAAGGCCCGCGGGAGCTTTAAAACTGTGATAGAGCAAAAACTCAAATTTTGAAAATTAAATCACATGAGGTTTCTCAATGCCAAGAGATGCCTGAAAAAACCACAACACACCAAAAATGAGAAAATAAAAAGAAAATATTTTCGGGTGATGCAGGATTGCTCGTGGACCCAGATGTTCTTGCATCAAAGTTGCTCAAGGGCATTGTGATGTACAAAGTTACAGGGTTGGAGCTAGTGTGGTCCCATAGTCTTTACAAGCATGAGCTGTAAAAGGAAAACATGATGTGTAGGGTTTTTGTGGAGTTGGATAGAATGTTGTCCCTGTAATCTACACAAACTTGAGATTATGTAAAAAATGAGAATGAGGTCACGATGCATAAAATTGTTTGGTGTTGGAACTATTGCGGTCCCCACAATCTGTGTATCCATGAAATCATGTGAAACTGAGAAAGTATAAATTTCATGTCCCCACCATGTTACAATGGAAGTTAGATATACAATTATTATATATTATTATTTATGCAGCAGGAAGTGAATAAAACAAAAGAGTAATATAAGACAAAAGATCAAAAAAGACAAATGTAAGAACAGACAAAAATGAATAAAACAAAAATAAAAGGAAGCAATTTTACAAGGCAGCGATTCAGTTAAGGATTAATATGGCAGCGATTCCCTTTGTAAAACAATTAAAAATAGCAAACAAAAGGCAGCAATTAGGAGAAAGGAACGTGTCCCTTACCAAGAGACAGATAGGTTGAACATTTATGTCTCTTTGCCTCCATCGTGGGATATAAAAGGAAGGACAATTCCAAAGGAGGGGGGGCTTCGATCAGCTTTAGAAAGATATTTTATTCAGGCAATAACTATATTCAGAAAATTAAAAAGAACAAGGCAATCGAGCAGATCTGCGTTAATTATCTGCACTCAAGGGCAGAATCAGTAGTTATTACAATTGCTGTTGTGAATATAACCATCTTATGTGTTAATAGATATTATGGTATGCTCTATCGTGATTATTGTATATGAATATTTATTATTGATATATTTTGTGTTCTCATCAAGCAACCTTGAGGAGGAATGGGGAAAATACCAGTAGGGTGAGCAGATACTAGACTTCTTTCTAAGTACACTACTCCATGATGGATGATTGTGTGTTTGCCACTTGGGGCTAGGGGGGTGAGTGTCCGCCCTTGGGCTTATAAAGAGGATGTCTACGGGCTTCCTATGCTAGCCCTTTCCCCAATCTCTACATGGATTGGTTGTTGATCGTAAGAGGGATGGATAAGGCAGCAAGGGTAGGGAATGCAGATACAAGTTTGTCCACCAAGAACGCCACCCCATATTGGATGATTGTGTGTTTGCCACATGAGAGCCAAGGGGGATGGTATATCTGCTCTTGGGCTTGGTATGGATAGCTTTGGGCAGACTTATCATGCTCCAAATCCAAGTCCCATTATGAACCAACTTCCAATGTGCATTATGAATATTGTGCGGTTTATATTATTTGAAATAGTTATGTGTTTACATGGTTTAAATAGATAAGAAATTTATTGTATATGTTTGATCATATGAATTATATTCCAATATTACCTAACATGATTTTAGGACCTAATCCAAGATTTATCTTGCTTAAGGCATTTAATTGGTATGATATAACCCTAACTACGTTATACTTGTGATTCTAGGGCAAGATTTAGGGTTATTCAAAAAGGGGACATTACAGTAAAGTGTATAATATGCTCTCCCTGAAGTTGAGTCCATACATTGTTATTGAATTGATTTGTGGAGAGGAAAAAGTGTAATGGCCACACATGTTAATGTGTTTGCCCTAGTGTATAAATCAAACAATATAAGCATAAAAGCGTAGGTGATGGGGATAGAAGATTGCCCCAAGTGCGAGGATGAGTCATTATAGTATAAAGTGGCCATGTGCTAAGTATGATAGTCGAAGAGCAATGTGATGCCTGTTGTGCATGATATAATTATGAAGTCAACATAATAATGATATTGTAAGTTATCGTCATGAAATAGCCATATAATGTGTTATGTACATATATGTTTGTGTAAAAACAACATAAAAAGTGTGTGTGAGATAGCATTGTGACATAACCATGTGCAAAAGTATGGGTAAAAAGTGTCCTCAATGTAACCCTTGATGTAGGGATAACCATGAGTGAAAGATGACCTCATATTAAATGTAATCGTGTAAGAGCAAAAATGATAAGAATGCAAAGGAAGACATCATGTTATTTGCAAGAGGATAGACATGCCATATAGAATGTGTGTTTCTAAGGATGACATGATGATGTAAGATATAATCTTGAGAGTAACACAAGAGAAATGCCATGCGAAAGGATATTGACATGAATAACAATGGCAAACATACCATGTAAGATATGATCATGTAAAAGAATGTCATAGTTATAATATGTAATGTATGTTCTCCAAAGGGAGAAGAAGAAATTACTTGGCTTGGAAGATAATGCCCATTCATGCCCCCTAGTGAGCAAACCAAGTAATGTGATGTGTGTGAATGACAAGTACTTTTTAAGTGTTAGACAAAAGGAAATCTGAACGTGAAAGAGAAGTACAACAAACAAGGTGTAAGCACAAGGCCAAAGAAAATAATGGAAAAAGAGAAGATCAAGAAGGGGAAGCACAATATTTGTGGCTTAATTAACAAGGCCAAATAAGTTGTGTGGAAAGAAATAGATGATTGACGAGAAAGAGGAACACACCAATTGTGGCTTAATCAAATAGGCCAATCATAAAACCAAAAAGCAAAAGGTGTGTTTTTGGTGAATTTGAATGAAAGTGTGTTGGGCACATTCCTGTAAGGAAGCAAGGGTAGTGAAATCGACTTTCTACACTAATCTTGAGAGGATAGATGTAGAAAAAATTGTAAAATATGATCTAATCTATTATAGAAATGTAGAAACACATATACAAAAATCATAAATCAATGCAAACCATAACACTAATATATGTGAGAAAAACCCTTTCAGGAGAAAAACCCCACTCCAAAGCAGCCCAATGTATTATTCAATCAAAAAGATGATTACAACACACTTGTAGAGCAAACTTTTTCAAGAGTGTCACCAACATACAATTTTGGAGTAATTTCGGTACCTACAAATTCAAACAATGCAATATTACAACTCCAAGCACCCAAGTTATAGGCAAATGAACAAACTGGAATCCATAGATGGTTTTTGCAAACCATGTGTTGAATCTACTAGAGGTATGGCAGCCAAGTTTGACCCTAAATTCAAACACCTGCCTTGAGATTCTCGCATACAAGCTAAAAATAGTAAATAAATAATGCCTCTTGCAATTGTCATAATCTATCATAAACATCCACCCAACATGGGCACCCAATTTGTAACTCCCACTATAAAAAATAGTGTTGTATGACGAGTGTCCATACCTATCATACTGTTAGTCAAGATTTCAAAGTAACTTCCCTCTTATAGGCTCTTACGCATCATAATAATTTGTCATAATGCTGTCATAGGATCCCACAAAAGTAGGGTGTCCCAAATTTGCTTAAGGTAGGCAGTTTAAATAACCTCTTACAATGTCATAAAAAGTACAAACACATGGTAAATGATGCCAAATCAAAATTCAAAACCTAATTTCCATGTGAGGCTAATTTAAATAAAATAAAATATGGAAAAATAAAAAGTAACTAAAATTAAATGCTGAAATGTGCAAAGGTTGAGACACCTTGATTCCCAACATTTTCCCACTTGTTGAATACCTTGCAAGAGCCAAAAGGAAACTCATCATCATTGGAATCTAATTGCTAGGAGCCAAAAGATCCATAGACTCCAAACACCATCTAAATTTCTCTATGCTCATGTGCTTTGTCAAAGCATTTGCAACATTCGTCAAAGTTTGTACTTTCTCTAATTTCACCCTTCCATCTTTGACCATATCTCTTAAAAAATGATATCGCACATCTATGTGCTTGGTCTTTGCATGAAAAGTCAAGTTCTTTGCTAGACAATTTGCACTCTGACTAGCACAATAAAGTGCAATTGCTTCCTAGTTCAACCCAAAATTTGAACACAATCTTTTCAACCAAATGGCTTCTATGTAAACATGAGTAGCTTCCATATACTTGTTAATGATAAGTGCAGCTTCAGGCGATCCTTCCAGCTCAGTCCTATTGAAGGAAACATAAATTAAATGATAGCCCGTCGGCTATTTAATTTATTGTCTTATATTTATGAGGAGGCGCGAATTTCTTGAGGCTGACCTCACTTGTATTATCTATGTTTTTCTCTTTGTGGCCGACTTCATTCTAGAAGTTAATTTGTCTTAACTTGGCCGACATGTAAATTTGCTCTATTCAATTTGTAATTCTTGGTTGAGGCCGACCTTATTCCTCAAGAGGTGCGATCTCATATAGCGTTGTATATATAGAACCTCAGTTCTCTCCTTTGTACATCATCCAGTGCAAATTATGTTCAAAAGCGAATTTTCATACAAGTGCGAATTCCTTAATAGCAGATTGTGAACCGATAAAGAACAGAGATTGCAAGTATTGCCAAGTGCGAATTCTGGAAGTTCGTATTTCTTTTTCAGTCAAGTGCGAACTGTGTCAAGTGCAAAGTGTGAAGTATGATTTCAGTCAAGGGCGATCTGTGAAGAGAATTCCTTCAAGTGCTTCAAGTTAAGATTGCAGATTGTTCCAGTTCAGTTTGCAAATTGTTCAAGAGCAGACTGTGGTGTCCTCCAAGGCTGAATTGATTCTGAAGGAGGTTCAGTTTTTTTTTTTTTTGTTCTTATATCTCTCAGGTACTGAATATTGGCTTTGTGTTAGGCCTCATTGTAAAGAGTTTTGTTGCCACTGTTTAAATATAAGAGAGATCTTTGTTGCTGGGTTTTTCTCCCTCAAGAGGAGAGTTTTCCCAGGGTATCTGCTATGTTATTTTGTCAGATTTTGAATTATTTTTCTGTGCATATAATCTGTTCACCTAAAATTTACATGGTATCAGAGTGGGTTTGAAAGGATCGTGATCAGATTATTGCTAATCAAACTATTCTATTGTTCACTCAATCAAGATGGTGAATGGTTTGAAGGTTGAAGATAGACTTGAAGGTGCATCCAACTTCACATCATGGAGATTCAGGATCATGCTTACTTTGCGTGAAAATGACTTGGGTGAGTTCGTTGAGTCCAGCACTTCTGCCCCTGAGGATGAAGAAGAAAAGTTGCAGTGGCTGAAGAAAGACATTAAAGCAATGAAGATTTTGGTTGATTCCGTAAAGGATCACATTGTTCCTATCATCTCTAAGTTGAAGACAGCGAGAGATATGCTCAAGACCTTGGAAGAGATGTACGAAATCAACAATACCAGTCGGGCACTTGCACTGAAGCATCAACTTCATCATGTGAAGATGACAAAAGGTGAATCTGTGATTGCATACTTTATGAGGATTGCAGATTTGAGAGATCAGCTCTCCACAATTGGACATATGGTTGAAGACAAGGATTTGACTATGCTCGCTCTCAATGGGCTGCCTTTGTCTTGGGAATCATACATTCAGGGAATCAGTGCAAGGTCAAAATTGCCTAAGTTTGATCGCCTCAGATCTGATTGCATCCAAGAAGAATCAAGGTTGGTGGCAAGAGGTGTGGGTCAAAGCTCAAAGAATGAAGACATTCATGTTCTTGCCTCCCATGCATCAAAGAAGAAAGGAAAAGATGGAAGGAAAGGATTCTTCAAGAGGAATCGGGACAAGGGAAATGATGATGCACCTCCATTCAAGAAGAAGAGGGATATGTCCAAGATTCAATGTTTTAGGTGTGACAAATTTGGGCACTTCGCCAAGTATTGTCCAACTAGACCTAAGTAGTAGGTTACCGTTGCGGACTCCCCTCAAAAGGAATCAAGTGTATTTATTCTATTCGGCATTATCCAGCAGTGTACCTTCCGACACCAACATGTGGATAATCGACAGTGGTGCTTCACGACACATCACCGGTTTCAAGAAGCACTTATCAAGTTTGGTGGAGAAGGAGTCTTCTGAACAAGTCATCATTGGAGATGATGCTAGCTACTCTGTGAAAGGAATTTGGACCTCTACACTTCATTTGGATTCAGGCATATCACTTCATTTGGGTAATGTTCTTTATGTTCCTGGAATCAAGCGCAATCTTATTTCTATATCAGCTTTGGAAGATAAAGGATATCAAGTGGCCTTCTCCAAAGGCAAAGTTCTTGTATGGATGGAGAACTCTAGCTTCAAGGATGCTCAAGTAATTGGAGTTAGACATGAAAACCTTTACAAGGTTTGCACACGTTCATTTCATGCCTTGGTTCATGACTCTTCAAGTCTTTGCGATCTTTGGCATCGGAGATTGGCTCATCTACACTTCCGAGCTTTACCTATCATGGAGAAGATGGTGACGGGCCTTCCTAAGTTCACTCAAGAGCACGAAGGTACTTGCAAGGGCTGCGCATTAGGTAAGAATATAAAAGCCCCTTTTCATAGTAGAGAAAATAGATCTAAGTGTATTTTAGAGCTTATTCATTCTGATTTGTGTGGTCCTATGTCTGTTCCTTCTTCGAGTGGTTTCTTGTATTATGTTCTTTTCATTGATGATCACTCTAGGAAAACTTGGATTTATTTTTTGAAATCTAAAGAGTCTGAGGAAGTATTGGATAGGTTTAAAGAGTTTAAAGCCTTAGTAGAAAATATTTCTGGTAAAAGAATTAAGGTCCTCAGATCTGACAATGGTGGAGAATACACCTCTGGTAGTTTTCGGAATTTCTGTATTGATGCAGGGATTAAGAGGGAGTTCTGTGTTCCCTATAATCCTCAACAAAACGGTGTTGCAGAAAGAAAGAACATAACGATTGTGGAAGCAGCAAAGGCTATGATCCATGATCAAGATTTGCAAACCTTCCTATGGGCAGAAGCTTCCAGGACAGCTGTGTATGTTCAAAACAGAAGTCCTCATAAGATCTTGGAGAATATGACTCCAGAAGAAGCCTTTACAGGGAAGAAGCCTGAAGTCAGTCACTTGAGGATCTTTGGTTGTCCTGTCTATGTTCATGTTCCCAAAGAAAAGAGAACCAAGCTAGAGCCTTCTGGCAAGAAGGGAATATTTGTGGGCTATAGTGAAAACTCAAAAGCATACAAAATCTACATTCCAGGTCAGAAGGTGATAGAGATCAGTAGGGATGTCACATTCGAAGAAGACGTTGCATTCAGAAGATCCAGAGGGATTCATATGGAGATTGATAATGAAGAGTCTCCTCAGGATATGGAAGTTGACCATACTCCCAGATTCAGAGGGAGACTATGGAACCAAAGGAAGATCTTGATTCAGTTGAACCCTTGGAACCTACTGATGGGCCTACCGACATTGTTATTGGGAGAAAGAGACCTCTATGGGCCAGTCGCACTATGCAAGAGGCTGAAAGCTTTGCAGCTCCTAGAGGCACATTCAGAGAAAGCAAAAGGCCACATAAGTTCTTCAGTTATGTTGCCTTGATGAGTCAGATTATAGAATCCGAGCCTACCTGTGTTGAGGAAGCATCTAGTCATCAAGTTTGGAGAGATGCTATGGCTGAGGAATATCAGTCAATTCTTAAAAATGATGTTTGGGATATTGTTCCTAGACCCGAGGGCAAGTCTGTGGTATCTTCTAAATGGCTATTCAAGATTAAGCATGCTGCAGATGGAAGCATTGAGAAGTACAAGGCAAGATTTGTGGCTCGTGGGTTCTCTCAGAAAGAGGGAGTTGATTATGATGAGACCTTTGCTCCTGTTGCTCGCTACACTTCAGTTAGAACTATCATTGCTATTGCTGCATCTAGAGGATGGAAGATTCACCAGATGGATGTGAAGACAACCTTTCTCAATGGAGTGATTGAGGAAGAGGTTTATATAGAGCAACCTGATGGATTTGAGATTCATGAGAAGGAGTCACATGTTTGCAAGCTGAAGAAGGCCTTGTATGGCCTTAAGCGGCTCCTCGTGCTTGGTACAAAGGATTGATGTACAATCCAAGTTTGGGCTTCTTGAAGAATGATCTGATTCAAATCTCTACTTCAAGGTAATCAATGGTGATGCATTAATTTTGGTTTTATATTTTGATTTGATCCTTCTTGGAAGATCACCTGATTCTTGAATGTAAGAAGGAATTGACTTCTGAATTTGAGATGAAGGACCTTGGGCTCATGCATTACTTCCTTAGCTTAGAAGTCTGGCAAAAACCAGATGGAATGATTCTAAGTCAAGGGAAGTACACCATTGATATACTTAAGAGATTTGGCATGATGGATTGCAAATCCATGTCTACACCTATGGAGACCAATCTACATAAATTGAAGGAGGCTGCAGCTAGTTCAGCTAGTTCAAATTTGGTGGATCCTACATTATACAGACAACTGATTGGATCCTTGATGTATCTAGTTAACACTATACCTGATATTTGCTATCACAGAGATACTTGCGTGGCTACGAGTTGGATGGGTTGGAATTATCACCAGTCTGGAGACTTGGAGTTATGGTTTCACCTAATTCTGATTGAATGGGTTGTGTCATAGGTCGGAAGAGCACCTCACAGTTGTTGCTTGAGTTTAGGTTTACGCGCTAGGATTTCGTGCAGCAGAGCGTGTCTGTAGCATTGAGTCTGATGAGGAGCGAGTACATAGCGACTTGGCCTTTCGAGAAGCGGTGTGGCTTTGTAAGCTCCTTGCAGGATGTTTGGACAATGCGATGGAGCCTACTATCATTCATTATTGTGATAATCCCGAGTTGGCCGACACGTCAATCCATGTTTCATGTGAGATCAAGCATGTTGAGATGCAAATTACCACTATATTAGAGATGTAGTGCTTTAACGGAGAGGGCTGTCTGAGTTGAGGTACATTAGCTTAGCAGTGAAGCGGGGCCGAGATATTCTCACTGAAGCCTCCTTTCAGCTAGGATAAATTTATTGTACTTCAGGATAAGCTTGGTATGGTGGAGGAAAATCCAACCCATTGGTATGGGATGTCTCAATTGAGCCTTGTTAATGCATTTTCTTACGAGGCGAAAATTTTAGGAACATGATAATGCATTTTTCTTAGGGCGGAAGAATTTGAGGTGAAAGCCCTTGTTTCCACCCTCTGAGCTGAGTCATGGTGGATGTCATTTGTGAGACTCCATGACATATGTTGTACTTGTGTTTCACCCTCTGAGAGAGTCATGGTGAAAGTCACGTTGAGGTGACAACATCACGCAAGTGATGAACACTTGTAATTACCAGTTTATGGTTGATATCGAGGTAATATCTCATATCATGATGAGGTGATATTTTTTTTCTTCATATCTGGTTTGACATGATTTGTTTTGTACAGCTGGAAGTTCTCTCCCTAGCTGAGAGGGAGCGTTAATGATAAGTGCAGCTTCAGGCGATCCTTCCAGCTCAGTCCTATTGAAGGAAACATAAATTAAATGATAGCCCGTCGGCTATTTAATTTATTGTCTTATATTTATGAGGCGCAAATTTCTTGAGGCCGACCTCACTTGTATTATCTATGTTTTTCTCTTTGTGGCCGACTTCATTCTAGAAGTTAATTTGTCTTAACTTGGCCGACATGTAAATTTGCTCTATTCAATTTGTAATTCTTGGTTGAGGCCGACCTTATTCCTCAAGAGGTGCGATCTCATATAGCGTTGTATATATAGAACCTCAGTTCTCTCCTTTGTACATCATCCAGTGCAAATTATGTTCAAAAGCGAATTTTCATACAAGTGCGAATTCCTTAATCGTAGATTGTGAACCGATAAAGAACAGAGATTGCAAGTATTGCCAAGTGCGAATTCTGGAAGTTCGTATTTCTGTCAAGCGCGATTTCAGTCAAGTGCGAACTGTGTCAAGTGCAAAGTGTGAAGTATGATTTCAGTCAAGGGCTATCTGTGAAGAGAATTCCTTCAAGTGCTTCAAGTTAAGATTGCGGATTGTTCCAGTTCAGTTTGCAAATTGTTCAAGAGTAGACTGTGGTGTCCTCCAAGGCTGAATTGATTCTGAAGGAGGTTCAGTTTGTTTTTTTTTGTTCTTATATCTCTCAGGTACTGAATATTGGCTTTGTGTTAGGCCTCATTGTAAAGAGTTTTGTTGCCACTGTTTAAATATAAGAGAGATCTTTGTTGCTGGGTTTTTCTCCCTCAAGAGGAGGGTTTTCCCAGGGTATCTGTTGTGTTATTTTGTCAGATTTTGAATTATTTTTCTGTGCATATAATCTGTTCACCTAAAATTTACAATACTTAGCCTTAACAGTGGACAAAGTGACCAAAACCTATCTCTTGCTCATCCAACTTATCGCACCACCAAATAAAATAAATAAATATGCACTAGTGGATCTTTTCCTATTGACATCTCCAACTTAATTTGAGTCCACAACCATGAATATCCAAGGAATGCTTGTCTCCTATCATACTACTTGTTGACGGGTGTTTTATGACCGCACCAACACAGAATAAAGTTTCCAATGGTCACTCTATCCTCTCTTGATCAAAATCTCTTGCATGCTAAGGTTGCGAAAGATCATGCATTCAACTCCAAGGTTCCTTCATGCAATGGACGTAGATTTAGTTGGTTTGATGTGATTTGCTGGTATTTCAAGGGGACTTACACAATTGTTGACTTGAGAGAAAGGGACTTTCAAGATCCGGGAGATTTATCAATGAAGCTCAAGTTTCCTAAACTAACCAAAAAATGCTGAATTTGAATGGCTGCAAAGATTTAGAAAAAACTCTAATTTACCTTAGGCGTGGGACATGGCGATCAAATCTCACAAACTTCAACCAAGCTTTGCTTTGCCTCACCTCAGACAGCTTCCACAAAACTGGTGCAATCTTCAAAGGAGTGAACTAGAGATATTCAGATTATAATTTAACATGAAGACACCATCACGACGACGCATACCAAAAAGTAAATTATAACCGAAGTTAGGTCCAAACTATTCCAGTTGACCACACAAGGAAAACCCACCAATAGTGAGCCCGCTAGTGGTACGGACTAGTGAAGCATGCTCAAATCAACCACCACATTCCACAATCATCTACTTGCATGAAATAAAATCTATTCTACTCTAAGTTTCTATGCTAATTGGAAGGATGAAGAAACCTTGCTAGCTACCCACAATAAAAGATGAAATCACAAGCAATGACAAATCTTTTTATTATAGTAGTGTTCACAACAGTCTCTTACAAAGCATTCAGCTGAAAACTTTCTTTCTCTCCGTACAAATGAGGGGGGATGCCCCTTTTATAGTTGGCCTAGTCCAATGGATGGCTCAGATTCAACTACAATGAACGGCTCAGATTGAGCCACATAAGCCCTATTCAAGATTTTCCCTAAAAACGGCCACAAAGTGGAGGAGTGGGGTAATAAATGAGCACATAATGCCCACTCTCTCCCTTCACCACTATGAGCATTTAATGCCCACTATCATCTAGAAGGTCATCATCCAGGAAGGCATTCCCATTCTCTTTCTCTCTGACAGCAAACTCAATGAATCTGGTCAACACTGCCTCAACCTCCTGAACTGAGATGGGTGGAATATGATTAAGCTGAAACTCAAGCACCATGACCGCTTGCTCCTGCTGAGTACGAGATTTTCCCCAAGCAACTAAGGCATCCTGAGTGTTCTGAATGATATTGGAGAAGGTCAAAATGTTTTCAAAATCCACTTGGGCAAATGATCTTACATCTGAAAAGAAAGGCTCCAATCTGCTCTTTAGGCCATCCACTGTCACTTCTTCTGGAGTCAATCTTTTAGCAAATAAGGCTTCAAGCGTGTTCAAGACTCCTTCCTGTATATTTCCCATGGCCTTTCTAACTCTAGCTGATTTTGCTTGAGCTGCATTGAAGAAACCTCGGCTTGTGACTGCTGAGGAATACCAACTGGGGAAGTCATATCTATCGCCCTCCTGAATCACTCCTCCTACCAGAGTCTGTATGGGCACATGCATTAAGGCTGCCAAGCGAGGAACAGTTTTATTCTGATAAATGTGGGTTTCACTCCAAGCCTGATCAACATTATCCAGGCACGTCAGAATACTGGAGGCCTACTGAAAAGAAAGGGCGAGATCCTCCATGAACTTTTCTATCTCTACGCGAATATTGCCAACCCACTTATCTGCTTCTTGAGCCATCTTCTTTAAATCTTCCAGGCCGTTGACTGGTTCCCTTAGAAGCTCAGCTGGAAGATCAACTGCTGGATTTTCTTGCCCACATGGACGGGCTAAGTGTTGCACATAGCCAATCGATGTCTTATGCTCTTTCTTCAATCTTTTATACTTCCCTTATGTCCGGAGCAACCTATCCTTAAGAGCCTGATAGGAGCTATCACATTCTTCGATTATTTGAGCTCCTGTAGGGTGGCCCAATTTCACAATAGTAACCACATAATTCTCCGGGATCGCCTCATCTTGGTCACATTCTACCTTGGGAACAGCCACATGGAGTGTGCGAGAACCAGACTTATCTATAGATATCTTCGAGAACTTTCTGACCCTCTTTTTCTCTGGCGGTCCACTGATTCTGCTGAGGAATTCCTCCATTTCAATTGCCGGGTCAGTCTCCTCAACAGGATCCCTTCTCATTCTTTCCTTGAGCCAGTCTGGCACTGCTTCTTGTAGGTCACAAATAATAAGTGGCTGCTCCTCTCTCGCTTCCTCTCCACGTACTTCTTCTCTAACACTATTTTGCTGAGGCTCATTAGTTTCCATCTGCTAAATATTTTCTCCTGGACCTTGAGCCTCCTACCTTGTAGCAGTCTCTTCCTCCAAAGCCGTCTCAATCAGCTGCTGGAAGTGGGTGTCTGTCTCTGTCTCCACTTCTTCTCCTTGTTGATTTTCCTTCCCAGGAGTGTTGACACTTTGACTATCTGGCTCTTTAAGAGGTGGTTGGTTCACCTCCTGAAACTCTTGCTCTTCATTCAATCTGCTTCTCTGGTTTGCAAGCAATGTGACCTCCTGCACACTCGAAGAGCGAGTCTGCAATGGCATGGATGATGCTTCCTCTACCCTCTGAGGCACCTGCTGAACCTGCACCTCCCTCTGCGGTTCTGAAGCTTGGGTGACCTGTTTCCTTTTTCTAGCTGTCGGTGGCCTTTGGTCACCCATCAAATTATAAGTGAGGGGGACTGATCTGCTTTTAAGTCTATTCACGTGCCTTTCTACCCAATTTCTAGTGAATGTTAAAACCGGTATGCATAATGTATCTAAGTTTGTAATTTCCGGTTCTGACCAATCGGGTAGTGGGACCGTTGTGTTTCTTACTGTTTCATAGTCGGGCTGCATAACATTTACATCCTCATCTACCTGATCCGGAACTGGAACAATCTCACATTCTCTGATCATTTTCAAGGGTATTTTGGAAAACATTCTTCTTCTAACCTCAACATCATCCACCGCATTAGCCCAGAAGTCCTCAATATGCGCCCTGTGCCTATATTCCACACCCTGCACGATTTTGATATTGTTATAAGGATCAAAATCCTACCTGCTGGTGTGGTATGAGAGGTGGAAAAACTGTAGCTCATCCTCAGTTTCTTTGGCTACTTGCAAGGAGGGACAAACCTCATTTGAATTCCCCATGATGATCGGGAAGTCCAATCCTCCTTTCTTCTTTTTCTGAATTCTATCATAGGCAATGAGCTGCCTAGATACCTCTAACATCATCATTCTATCTGTGGGGTACCTTGGTAATCTATAAGGATATGATGTGAACCCTTGCAGCCTGATATAAGTGAACTTTGGAAATTGGATAAACCAATACCCATATTCCTCGATCAACTTCTGAGCTTCTTTTGATATCCTTTGTTGAGTCCTTCGCTAAAGAGTCTTGGCTATGTGCATTGTGAAGGCATCGTTCACTCTTCTGTAGCTGGAGGTGTTGCTCAGGTGCAATTGTGGGCAAGCCTCGTAAATTTTGAATTGTTCATGACCACACCCAATCGGCTCCTTATAAGTTATTCCCCTGTACTTAGTCATTCGAGCCAACATGTAGATTACATATGAGCTCATGTAAAAAGTTTTAGTTCTCCTCAGATTCCTGAACTGTTCATCCAGATTATCACTTATCATTCTTGCCCAGTCCACATAGTCCTTCCCTTCCAGAACAATCCTGATGTAGAAGAACATCCATGGCTCGAAGATGTATGATTGAGGACTTCCATTCACTCGGCTGAGCATCATTATTAGATCACAATACTCCTGCTTCACATCATCTGAAATAATTTGCTTGGGGAGCATGGTGCGAGGAGGCCTGGGCTTCTGCATCCAAACAAAATTTATCATTCCAGCACATCTCTCAAAAGTAGAGGCGTACATCCTTTCAGCCCTCTCCTTCGTTCTGTATACCACCTATCGAAAGTGGGGATTCCAAACGCCTCTCCGATGGCCTCAGGTGTAAGATTGGCAAACAATTTGCCATCAGAGGAAACAATAGTCTTTCGCTCTGGCTTGTAGCAGTTGGCACATTCCAGGATTAACTTTGGACATTGGATAGTTGGTGGAAAACCAACAGCTACATAAAGTCCACTCTTCATAATTTGATGTGCCGTGATTGATGGAGGATGGCCACCTATCTTGTACATCCGACCTCTGAGTGCTCTAAGATTATACGAACTAAGATTCATATCATTCAGCTCTCCCAACTTCGATGTAAGCTTGGATTTTGGAAGAAATCCTTTGCTCAACTTCTTTATCACCGCCTGCTTGGATATATTGGCCTTGCTTGACTCAGCATTGGCAGCCTTGCCTGTAGCTTTGTTGGCCTTTGCAATTGCTCCTCCGCTAGCTTCAACCATCCTACAAAATAAAAGATAGGCATTAAAATTTAAACTTAGAAAATAAATAACCTTGGGATAGCCAAAATGTGTAGCAAACTTTGAAAATATGGAGCTTCAACATTAAAATTTCAAACTCCAAACCTCAACACTTTTCCAACGGTATTATTTTTGGCACTTAAAATTTTCACCCTTAGCACCTAGCTTGCTGATTTGACTTGCTCACTTCAGCAACTTCACCTCAACGTTTTTCTCCCCACCCTTAGAGCCACAACTTCGCACTTGCAAATGGTGAGAAGGAATGAAAACTTCGTGGCTTAAATAATTGTGTCAAAGAATATTTCTAATTCGTGAGGAAGTTTATTTTAGCAAACTCATTAAATTTCTCGTCTCCACTACTTGGCAGTTTCCAATTTTGGAGAGGTGATGGGCGAGTTGTCACCAAAGCGGGTCTCGTTCGTCATAAATCTTGCCTTTGTTAAAGATTCTTTCCTTTGTAAAAATTTGAATTTCCCCTTTTGCTTTTTGTAACATTTTGTTATTTGAAATATTCATGGGGGAATCATTTAACTCATTTAATATTTCCAAAAATTTTACCCCCTTACATGGGCGCATTTCATCATGTATCATGTCTTGTGCCTTGGGCGCATCCACCTATCTTCCTCCCAATTCTTCATGCCTTAGAAATTTTCATATGGTCTTGTTCCTCTCTAGGCGCACTTGAGGGGTTGTTGTTTTATTTTTCTTGCCTTAGAATATTTTTATGTCATGTTCATGATGGGCGCATTTCTTACCTTGTCCTAGGGCGCACTTCACCTTGGTGCATCCATTATTCATGCCTTAGGCGTCTCCATCATTCCTTCTTAGGCGGATTTGAACCTACCCTTTGAGCGCATTTTATCTTGTATCATGTCTTGTGCCTTGGGCCCATTTTACTCTGGATACCTTGGGCGCATCTAGACCCTTGTGCCTTGTGTTAGGGCGGACTTTCATCATGCTAAAGCGCATATGATCTTGTTGTTTCATATTTCATGCCTTAGAAATTTCCATCCATCTTGGTGCTTTGGCACATTTAGCCCATCTTGTCTTGGGCGCATTTGAAGTCCTCTCTAGGGCGCATTCAAGCCTTGAATGTTAGGCGCACTTGAGCCTTGTGTGTGTTTGATCCTGTGCCTTAGGCGTTTTTGGAGTTGTGTCTAGGGCGGGTTTGAGGTCATGTCTTAGGCGCATTTGAAAGGGGGCTTGCTCACTTCAACTCATGCCTTAGGCGCATTTGTATCATCACCTTGGGTGCCTTTCATCTTTGGGTTTGGGCGCATCTTCATCTTATGCTGCAAGCGCATTCAGGCCTCAGTGCTTTGGGCGCATTCCTCATCTTGTGTGTTTGGTGTTCCTCATCTTCAATACCTTAGAATTTTTTTTCTCATGCATTCCTCCTTGGGCGCATTTGAGGTCTTGTGCATTGGGCGCACTTGGGAGGGGTGCTAGGCGCATTCACCACTTAGCATTTTCCTTGCCCTTGCATGTTAGAGGGGTTCACCTCAATTTCATGCCTTAGAAAATATTTGACCCCCATTTGACTCCCTTGGGCGTATTTGAGTGGTGTGAAGGAGATTT